>JADDOH010023605.1:0-44581 GCA_016648135.1 Agrypnia vestita | reverse complement strand
TATGTTTCTCGCTGGCCGGGAAGGGAGAACCCCGAAGGTCTCGGTATACAGCAAGTTAGAAAAGGTGGTGACTGATGAGAATGATGGTGTTAGTAATGCCATCGCGCTCCTGAATGCGGTCCCGATCATAAAGTTGATTGTTAAACTGCTGACAGATCTCGTTCATTAAAGCGGTCCCGAGCATAAGTATTGATTGTCGAACTGCTACCTGCATCTTATAATTTCTCGTTCATGAGGAACGTCCTATCTCGTCCTTGAGTACGGAGTTAATACATTCATAAACATTCATAAACATTCATAAACATTCATAAACAGAGCCCGAGCTCGTCGCACCAAGGGGCCCGAAAAGACGTGAGAGGTTCTTCCCCTTAGATCTTTGAGGGTCGCCGCTCCAGGACCTTCAGACTATCCTGTAATTCTTGGCTTTAAAACTCTGTCTTAACCGGGTAGATACAGTTAAGATAGCCTTCCCTAGTCCCAAATCTAAGATGTCTCCCACTCTAATCAGACTCCATAGCCGAGAACGCGAGCTCCGACATTCGACCCTGTCTTATGTATGGTTGCTTATGGCACGCGAGTAAATCTAACTTCATCTTTTTCCACAATCGAAATTCAGCCTCCCAAGATCACGGGGCATGAAAGACGTACGGCTCCTCGCCTCCCGACCATGAAGAGACGAACTTCCCCATTCGGTTCTCGTTCATTATCCCATTTATAATCCCCGCGTGCCTAACCTTAAGAGTCTAGCGCCGGTAATAAGATCTCATTATGCTACGTTGGAAGTTAATATTGCACAACCGGGCGAAATGCCTATTTCCCGCGATCCTATTCAATTTGTAAAACGCAATAATATGTATTTATATATGTTAGTAAAACGTTTGAAATGCAGAATGCACGTATAATGACCTCGCTTGTATCCTAAAGATTATTAAGAAATAATTCCGACGTCACGTCCCGACAAGTACCAACTTGTTACCGCGTCCGTTACCGTCGAACTCTGAACCCACGTAATGAAATGAATAGTGACCATGTGACAATGACAAATTATATAGCACGAACATTCCATTTGATACACATAAGAAAATAAAGAATAAATAATATTAAAGGTTCTTATCTTAGTTCTGTAGTTGGTCTGCTTCTGAGATGGCATCCTGATCCGAAGTAATATAACGGGTCCTCTTCAAAATTGAGCAAATTTCCATCGCCTGTGCAGCCTTCACTTTCCTTCCATCGAGAATGCTGCTCGTTAGTACAAAATTTCCGCGATCCTTAGCTGAAGACCGACTGTATCTTGTCCAATAACCGCACATCCGTGTTTTAATAAAATAAATATAAAATCCAGATGCATTTTTAAAATATATTATTTGTAGGAAATTTCTCGTACGATCTGAATTTATATCACACTGACTATCGTGATATCAAAACCACATAATTACCCCGATCTCAATTATTCCCAAAATAATACAAATCATATAGAAATCCGTGTATTCAATCGCCAGTATAGATAATATAGCATTCTTTTGCATAAAGATACATCAGCCCTGAAGAATCTCTCGTACATTCCGAACCTCGCGACATTAAATTTACACAATTATTCTGAATTTCAAGTCCCACGAAACAAACACCCTTCGTCAGTATAATATTCCATTTTAAAGCCTTTATATCTTTGGTAATATATGAATATCAAGTTTAAATGATTTTCCATATGGACCGCGACGCATTTAAATATTTCATCAGCGTTATGCAATAATTCACCCGCTGGAATTATCACAGCTGCAATACTACGATTTCTTGTATATTAAATCCGATGCGCGCCTAGTAATAATTATCCCTAGGCCCAAAATACGTAACGAAACAATCCACAACATGTATCAATATTTGTTACGATCCAGAAAGTTCTAAATTGAATACACGTAAAAGGCAATAGAAGTAAACAATATTGGAAATGCTTATCTGTATCTTCGAGTGTTACCGCCTCTCTGCCTCACTGATGGTATTTCGGTCCTCTCTCCACAAGGGCCTCCGGCCGACGTTGATGCTGAAGGAAAAGGGCCGTTCCTCGAATTTGTATGGCTTATGTAGTCAAAATTTCTCGCCATTTTTGACTCCAACCGACGTGTAAAGGTAAAGGTCTATCTCCCAGAACGCTTCTCATTGGCCCGACCCGTTACGCGGACAACCGTTTTTGATTGGCTCGCTTCGTCAAAATAAAATAACATAAAGCCTGCTTTACACGCCCGCGTGCAGAAGTAATAAAGGCTAATAAGAAATAATAAAGGCCCGCACCTACTTATCCGGCAAATATTTAATTATAGAATATTTATGAATTGTGGGGCTTCTCCTTATCATGAGCTTTTAGCAGATAGATATTTTCGTATAATTTTTCAGCAATGTCTATTTGAATAGGCCAATATCGTTACAAGACCTTTAGGTCAATGAACTCATTAATTTGTTTATTTTAACATCATAAAAATCCTTTCGAAACAAAGAGTGTTTACCTATATTCATTTAGAAATAAAAGATTCAAGGTATAAGTAGTAAGAACGGGCGGAAGCCTGATCACTGTGTTCATGATTATTGCTCTGTAAATTTTTTCTCAAATAAATTTATTAATTCTCCTGTAGAAGTGTTATACTGAAGTAAAACCGTCTTAAAATGTTGACACAACTGTGCGGAAAGTTTAATTAGCATTAAAATTTTATAAATTGAATATAATCAGACTGTATTGTTATTGGATTACGCATTGAAGCTTTTCATCGCAAATTAAATTCAATACAAATTCACTTGGTTTACCTAAACCACCATATTTCATTTCAACGCTAAAAACTCCCAAAATGATGTATTTCTGAATATAGTTGATCGCATGACCACACACATGGCAACTATACACAGAGCGATTGATTTTTATTGTGTGATAAAAAATTCGCACAATTTTTAAATTTCGCGATTGCAAGGTTTGCATAAATCCAACTGTTACAATTATGTTGTGTTGGTACACTTGTCCCAGGCGTACTTGGAGATTGTTAGCAATATTGAATGGTTAAAAGACCATCACATTTCCAAAAATAACATTGTTAGTCTTACCACGTACCGAAAGATGATCTTTGTGTGGCTTTCCACCTCTGTTTTACAATGAAAATTTATGTATTTATTTATGCATTGGATACATGTTTTTAAGTTGTCCAAGAATATTCCTTTTAAAATGAAATAAATTGTTTTTATTTATTTATTTATTTATTGATCATCACCCTAGTGGGCTTTTACAATACATATTAAGTTAGAAGAATTTTTACGTGAACATAAAACACGTTTTATAATAATAAAACGAAAAAAATTTACAAATAAAACATATTCAAAAGAAATGTAAAAAAATTTAAATTTTTAATAAATATGTATAAACTATGATTAGTATAAAAGCAAACAGTAATCATTAAAAACCTTTGAAAAAAATAAAGATTATTAAACCATATAATAATATACCGGATAATTAAGATAAGATGAAAAAAAATAATGATAGATAGAAATAAAACACATTCATTAAAAAAATAAATAAACAATCATTAAAACACTTTAAAATAAATAAATATACAGAGTGTTAAAGAGCTAGGCCACTATATTACTGCCTTGATTATTAGTCGAAAATGTTCAAGCAGCTATGACGCAATATCAATAGTTAAGAAGATATGTGACATCAAAGTTTGCATTTTTTTCAATATTTCTGACTTCTTTTTTACTAAAAGTTGGACTGGACTATCATTACCGTAACTTATATATAATATGAAAAATTCTTTTTTTTAATACAAGTCAAATAAAATGATAAAAACCTTCCAATTAGAATTGGAAAATATTTCAATTAGAATTTTTTAAGGTTGTTATTATTTTATTTATCATTTATTGAAACAAATGAATTATTCGTAACCAATTTAAGTTACTGCAACGATGCTTCAACGTTTTATAATAAGTGGTTTTAACAAAGTTAATTTATATCAATTATAATTATGTTACCACAAAATAAATTTGCTATATTTGAAGAAGAAATTATTTATTTATTTAAAATACCAGAAATTATAATAAATCATTTAAATAAATTTTAAGAAATTTATTTAATTCATTCTTCAGTTGTCTTTTTCTGACTATGTTCTTTCAAGATTTCTGACTTTTTTTGCAAAACGTTTGAATATCATTACAGTAACTTATATCTTATATGAAAAAATCATTCCCTCTAATACAAGTCAAATAAAATTATTGAATAATAAATAAAATATTTTTTTCATTCTTCATTTGTCTTCTGATTATGTTCACTAATGTATTTGACGATGTCCAAGTGATTATTTTCAAGCGCCAAGTCTACAGCTGTTTTACCATTCTCATTGACAATGTTAACTTTAACTTCGTTGTCCAAGAGTGCTTTGACAATCTCAATATTACCGTTCTCAGCTGCAAAGTGCAATGCTGTGTCCCCTTCAGTGGTTTGCAAGTTTAAGTTTTTTGTTTTACCTAATAGTGCTTTGACCACGTTCGTCTGATTCTCCATGGAGGCATAGTGGAGCGGTGTGAAACCATCTGCGTTCTTGGCTTCACAGAGAGCCCCTTTTTCAATCAAAGCCTTAACTATATCCAGACAGCCAAGTTTCGAAGCGAAATGCAATGGGGTTGCCTTGTGTAGAGTCTTTGCGTTAACGTTAATTTGGTCGTGGTTCAACAATAAGCGAACGATTTCGCTGTGTTTGATCTGCACGGCAAAATGCAACGCTGTAAATTTTTTTTTAGTTTTAGAATTGACGTCAACATCTTGGTGTTGTAGTAAAGTACGTACAATATTATGATGACCACTTCGTGCAGCTAAATGCAGACATGTAAATTTATAGCCAGTCGTTGCACTTATGTTCGATTCTGGTAATAAAAGTTTAATTACTTCCAAATTACCAGTTTGAGAAGCTAAATGCAAGGGAGTCCATCCATGCTTCTTTTTCAAATTGATCTTAGCATACTTTTCGATAAGGATTTTGACAATTTTTTCATCCCCTTTGGCCGCAGCTCTGTGGAGGGCAGATCCTCTATTTGTATCTCTTGAGTTCACAATTTTATTCAGCTGTTCACTATGATTTATTTCAATGTTGTTAATAATTTGTTGAAAAACGTCATATTTACTAAAACCACTTATCAAATGAAAAAAATTTGTTTTATTTTTCTGTACTTCATTAACTATGAATTTTTCTATCAATTTATCATATTTATATGCATAATTCCACACAGAAATGATATGCGAAGTATAGTCGCTGTTATCGCAGTATTCTTTCAAAAGCTGAAGAGAATTATCCAAAATAGATTCACGATTTAGACTATCTCCTGTATTCTCATCATGATTCAGCCTTATTACTTTCTGCAATAATCCGTGTACATGCAGCATTTCAGTATTTTTGTCTGAAACCTGTTTTGTATCTTTTTGCGATCTGATTACCGAATAAATTTTTAATAGATGTATAGCATGTGCTAATTCATATTCATATTCAAAAAATACCGAAAAGGTCTTTACAGGTGTAGCATCAGAAGAAAAGTACGCCAAGATATTTAATATGAGTAAGGCTGATTCACCGACATCTTTGTTATTTTTTATCTTATCAACTACGACTTGTAATATCGTGAATATCGTTTTACCGTTGGTATTATCGTTGTCCTGAAAAACTCGAGACTTCAGATGAGTTTGGTTATTTACATCAAAGCTGCTTAAATAATCTATTATACTGCGATCTGAATCGACGTTCTTGAGTATTTCATTTTGGTTCTTAATGAATGTGGCAACGTGTTGCAGTGCTAATGGAAAATTATGTAATTTTCCAGTCAAATTTTTAATAATGTTATCGGCAATGCTATTGTCATGTTCTATTCCTAGATAACTCTGGATAAATTTTTGTGCTTCTTCGTCTTCAAAGTCGTCAAGTTTGAGGATGATCAAAGTGCACATGTCGCTCCGCCATTCGCCGTTAGCAGAAGTAATAACAATTTTGGGTTGTTTGACCGTTGAAGGTAACGTAAGAGGTAATAGACCTTCAATGCTTTTATAATTGTCTGCGTTATCTAATATAAAAAGAGTATTTGTTGTAGAAAAATGATCAAACGTATCTTCTATTATAATATTGAGGGTTTTGTCTTCTCCGTCAATGTCTTTCATCTTAAAACCAAGCTTTTTATATAATCTGCGAAAAGACCCTGTTGCTGTTTCGTGAGTTTCTGCATTTATCCAAATAACATTATATCCTTCACTGTATTTGAAGTGACCAAACTGAGTAGCAAGCTCGCTCTTACCCACGCCGCTTAGACCAGTTACTACTAGTATTCCTTGAAGAATTTCTTCACATAATTTTTCCAGAAATTTTTGTCGTCCAGTGAAGTGTACGCACGGGCTTCTCAGTTCAAACCAGATATGTTTATGACTGGAAACATTCGCATTATTGTCAATTTTATCTTTTAATTGATAAACCACCTTTTTTATTTCCTTAATTTCTTCTTTTTCTGATAGTAAATCGTCTTTCAAAGAATCCTTCATATCAGTTATGTCATTAGAACTAATTAAATACGCATAGTCTTGTATTGAGGAAGTTATTTCATCTTTTAGTATCGTCTGTGATGAATTTGTTTCTTCATGTTCAAAGATTAGACGATAGCCATATTTGGACGGTTCACTACTTCCATCTATTTTCATGAAATATTTACCTATTTTGTTGTCAAATATTCCTACTTTTTCGTACAATGATGACACATAGCATTCATCATCTTTATACACAATCTTACGAGTGTGTATAAAATTTCCAATTAATCCTTTTGATTTTCCTTGAAGAAAACTCTTCAGCAAAATGCAACATAGACAGTCTTCTGTGGTAGTTGGGGGCTGGTTCACGTAATCATCAATGCCATTCATGATTCTTTCTACAGCATCTCGAGCTAGCTCTCCCATGGCTATTTTCCACCCTCCACTGTCAGTAACTTCAGCAAACTGATACTCAAAACTTCGAAAAATGTCGGAGCTAACACGAAAGGCTACATTTTTAAGGTTCAGACCGCCGTCACACAGAAACTTTAGTCTTTTTTTTGTTTTGGCTTTGTGTTCCATGCTGCCAAAAGTGTTTCCTATCTTTTCACCAGCCTTAGATCCAATGCCCGTTACCCATCCGATTCCTTTCCCTGCTAAAGTTGCCGTTTTGCTGGACTTAGGTTTGTCTCCAGCGGCTTCCTCCTCGTAATCTTTTACTTGTTTAATGAAGTATTTAATAAATTTTTCTAAAAAATTTTTGTATCTCTCCATGATTGCTTTTTTATCATTATTTTGTAAAGATAATGGATGTTCAATCGGATCTTCACTTGGACCTGTTTCCATTTTTTGCATTCTAAGTTTCTCGTTACCTAATATTTTATTTTGTTGTTAAATCCGATTATTCTTGAAGCGGCTCTGAAATAAAGATAAATTACAAATTAAGATACATTTTAGATGTCTCATAGAAACGAAGATATGAATATAGGAAATCGACCGGAATTATGCAAGATGGGAAAAATTTGAGAGGATTAAAGCAATAGGAGATCGACAGATAAACAGAAACGACATTGATGGAGCGTAAACGATAATTTTTCTGACATCTTCCGAAGAAACTTTATTTTTCCAGTAATGAAACAGCGATGAACTCCGAAGTTCAACGAATCGATGACACTTTAATATATCTCCACACCCTATGTTGCTTGGATCTAAAAGTATATTTTAACGATATAGAACCACCTAATGGTAACCATAATTCTTTTTTGGAGGTAGCAATCGAAATTTTTCCAGTTGTAACATCGAACAAAATATTGGGATTTGTTTTTGCAACTAACTAGTCAAGTAGGCAAGTCGATGCAATAAAAGATCGTTCACACAACAACTTAATACTTAATGAAGATTTTAATGCAAGAACGGGAAACACACACGAATTAGAAGAAATGATACTAGGATGTTGAGGAAAGAGTAAGGAGCAGGGTAGGGTGAAAAACTTATACAATTAGCATATGAGAGTATTTTGTAAACAATTAATAGTCTTCAAAAAAATCGTGAAAACAATAGGTGAACATGGTTATTTCTAGACGGGCGCCATAAAGACGTGTCTATAATCAGCAACCACAAGATGCTCAGAGTCAAACTAACACTTAACATACATAAGAAAAAAAGTCAATTTAAAGTAAAGCATTTACCACGACCAGAGAGCAGCAAAGGACTGAAAATAAAGTTTGAAAGTTTCATTGAAGTGACAAAGGAGCTGAATGCTCAAGACAAATACGACAAGCTGTCGGAACTTTTGAACACAAATGAAAAAAGAAATAGATATCAAGTAAATGGACAAGACAAGAAAAAATGTTTATCAGACGAAACAAAAAAACTCCTGAGAGCAGAATTAACAGACGTGGCTCAAAATATGAAAAGTATACAAAGAGACATAGCTGAGAAAAGAAAAAAAAATCAAGTTAGCGGTAAGAAAACACCGCTAAAATACAAGTTAGGATTACTGGAAAGTTGCATTCTGAAGACTGGATGTGACAAAAAAGGACTCAAACCACTATAAGAAAAAAGAGATTGGATACCAAATATTACAAACCGAAATCCCAAGTGTGAAACCAGACGTCCAGTAATTATCTCAATAGACACTAAATTTCTTCGAAATTATTATTCCAAACAAGATATAAGTAAAAAGTAGACGTAATAATAATAATAATAATAATAATAATAATAATAATAATAATAATAATAATAATAATAATAATAATAATAAATATCTACAAAAGCTGCAAAACTATATATAAACTAGTTGAGGAGAGGAAATAAAGATAGAAAGAGATGTACGCAAGGGCGATCCAGTGTCACCCAAAACTATTCACAGCCGTTCTGGAAGAGACCTTTCGTCAATTAAACTGGGATAATTGTGGATTGTCAAACAACGGGGAGAATCTATCACACCTAGGATTCGCTGACAAGCTAATAATTTTCTCACAATCAAAAGACGAACTGCAGACGAGGCTCAATGACCTGGATAAAGAAAATCGTGAGGTGGGATTAATTACACACAAAAAACAAAAGCTATGACGAATGGTAAGCAAGAATCGATCTGCGTCAACAACAACATCATTGACTATGTAGATGAATATATGAATTTAGATCAAATAATTTCACCAAACGATATAACTACAAAAGAAATAGATAGACGAGTAGGAAATACGTGGAAGCAATATTGGAGTCTAAAGGAAATAATGAAGAACAGAGATATCAGCATAGACATCAAAAGGAAACTCATCATTACCGCCATTATGCCTGTCCTAACTTACGACTGTCAAACCTGGGCGAGCACTAAAGCCCAGGAAAGAAAGATAGATTATACAAAATACTTTTCCCCATAGCCAAAATGTTATGGTGAGAAGTATGTTGGGGAAAAAATCAGATAGAGTAAGGAATTCAATAATTAAAGAACCAACAAAAACGAAGAATAAATGGAAATGGATTTGACACACAATCAGGGGAACAGAAAATAGTCAAACACAATAATGTATTGATTAACAAGAGACAAGAAAAGGAAACGAGGTAGGCCTTTTAGAAGATGGGTGGATGAGATCAAGACTACAGCAGGTGGCGAATGGACCATAAAAGTAAAATATAGTAATGAATGGAGGCGACTGGAAACTGTATGGCACACATACGGAAGTGTTAAAATGTGACAGTCTTACTTGTCACAAACACATGAAAAAAGTTATCTGAACAAAGGCTATCCTAAAAAATCCAAAAAATCGAATCATCCAGTGATCGAGGCGATAAATTTACATCGTCATGTTTAACATTATGCCCTCGGATTTTACATCTTATCGCAAGATTTGTGCAATATGGCAAACATTTTAAAAAACAAGTGCTCTAGACCTTTTCGATGAATTTCAGATTAAAAAATGTTTAACAAAATCGGTCGAAGTCGTTCATTTTAGCGATTTATTGTGCACGACATTTAATTTTCACGTACGTGCAGAAAGAGCTCAATGGTTCACTGTAATGCAACCCTATCATTATATTTTGACAATATTTTTTTGACAATATTTGACAAATACATATGTTTATTCTGAGAACACAATAACTCGATTTAAACATATACACAATGTTCAAAAATTCGATAATGTGTGGATGTTCTTACAATGGTATTGATGAACGTTGCATTTTGTACAGTGATCACTCAAGCTAGCTCATATATGTTGTAAGCCCTAGGCCTTCGTATAAGAAACTCCCATACACGTCTCTCATATGAAAAGCTTTGTCTCTGTGAGACTTAATTAAAAATTAATCCCGCAGTGGACAAATGCAGTAATTGTTTTCTCAAAACATACCTACATTTAAATATGTTGTTTTAATAAAATAACTAGACATACGCTAATGAAAAATCACAAGAAATACTAATGAATAATTAAGAAAGACCCTTGCGTGACCGCGCAACATCAGCCGCTCGTTCATTGCCTTTCGCACTCTGTCATGTTGTAATTCCAGCAAGTTACGAATTAATGGACCGACGGACGGACAGACAGGTAGGCAACGAATTTATTATATTGAGATTAGACAGTTCATAGGTACCTTAATAAGTGTCAGTAGAAAAAATATGTAAATAATAAATTATCTCTCTGTTAAAAATGAACCAATTTCTTTATTAATTTTATCCTCCCAGAGTCGTGTAACTCCTTAATTTAAACACTCAAAGTGGACATTTTCGTCCAAACATTTCAGTCCAAACATAAATAATTCCTTGTCGGTCTAGTGTCGATGAAGTTTGCCTGGTGATGTAGTAGTAGTCGGGGGTTCGAGCCCCGGAGACCACCAAGTTAGTCTTATTTCCTATAGAATAATAAGAATATTGGTGCGATACGTATTCCGAGCACGTTTCTCTATTAAAATAAAAATTACAGTTAAATTAAAATTAAATTGTCATATGCTTACTTTTCGAAAACACCATCAATCGAATATTTTAATTTCAATTAACAGACGCTAACTCAGACTCGTTAATACAATATTAATTAATTAATTCACAGATCTTGTCATAAATTCCAGCACTGCTTACACCAACAACGTTTAAACTAGCATAAAAGCACTTCTATACTATCTTTCCACGCAATATTTCCTGTTAAGAATAATTAAAGTTCTTTGACAGGGCTGGAGTAGACATAAATAGCAAATTAAGGACAATAGATTTGATAGTAGGATTATTTCTGTAATTTTTTGTTTTGAGGTTTTGTGGAACTCAATTATCATACATACTTATGAAATTAAAATCACACTTATTTTTTTACATGCCATTAATTAACTCGCTTTATCTGTTTGTTTGTTGTGGTGGAATCTTTTAATTGATTTTTCGCCAATTTCCCTAGAACGGCTGTTGGTCCGAGGTGGATTCACTTCACTGTATGTTATGAGGCTATCCGCTCATATTTTGACAGTAAAATATTTTATGTACATAAATAAAAAAATTGTTTATACCACAGATAGTTTTATTGAATTAACATGTTTCAGGAGCAAAACTCGCTTTTTATACCATGCCAGCATTTTATACCAATAATGAATCAAAGAAATTTGTTTTTAATAATTAGGATAAAACATATAAATGGAAGAATCAGGTATTTACCAACTGAATTGTAAAGATTGTCACTACTTGTACGTATTTAAAACTTCAAATAAATTTGAAACCGGAGTAAAGGAACATTTAAGACGCTTGCATAGCAACAATGACTCTGAATTCGCTAATTATTTAATTGAATGTAATCATTGTAAACACTAGTGTTAAGTTATTACATACTGTTATTAATATTATAAATATTTAAAGAATTAACTTTGTGGTTTGACATTATAACAGAGAGTTAGTTAAATCAGTATAAACCACTACAGACCCAAAGTCTGGTAGTGGTTTATACTAATTTAACTAACTCTCTGTTACTATATATGCTTCAAGTGGTTTTCAATTGGAAAATTTTGAAATAAGGAATTTTTTAACCAAATCTGAAATATCTAAAATCAAATTAATTTCACAACTTAACCTATCTTGAATCTTTTTCCATTGTAATTAATTTTCATTTTTCATAAAAACTTTTAGAATAAATTACCACCACATTATTGTCTACTGCCATCCAATTACTTTGTGCCCATTAATGTTCATATTTGTTCTATATTGGCAAATTAGTTTTAGTATATTACTTCTCCTGATGAAGGTAGCCTAATAAATTATCTGTGGTATAAACGAAGTGTTTAAGTTTTTATTTAAGTGTGAAAATGGTTCCAAAAATTGATTTCATAAAATTTGAATAAATATTTTTTGCTAATGAACATATGTCATGTGTATAAGCAACCATATGTCTGCACTATTTTCTGTTTCCATAGCACGTTCTCCAAAATAATATTAATTGCCAGTGGCAATGGTGGATTTCTCAGCGAATGGAATGAAAATATTGAAATAATGAATGCTTCTGTTTACGTCGTAACTTTCATTTCACATTCCAAGAAAGCTGTGAAACTCTTATCTCGCTTCTAAATGATTTTTCTGACATCTTGCGCTCTGACATCTGATAAATCAAAGATGGAGTCCGTCTTCAAATCCACACAACCATCAGATTGAGTGAGACATTGAAGAGCAAGGATAGAATTGATTATAATTTAATCGCGACTACAGCAAACCCTAGAACAAAAATGAAAAATTAATTAAAATGGTATATATATATATATATTAAATAGAAGTTTTCGCGAAGAGGTATATGCATTATGAAAAAGTTATTTTTCGGGAACTTCGCGGATTTGTAAAAATATCTTATTTTTGCGCTATATATATGAGACCAGCTTGAGAATGGTTATCCCAATGTAAACGAAATATAGCTCAAAAATAAGATATTTTTACAAATCCGCGAAGTTCCCGGAAAATAACCTTTTCATAATGCATATATATATATATATATTAGGTCCTTACATATGAAATTGGCGTTTAGTATGGGAGGAACATAAAGCCGATTTTTTTTTATTATAATATATTTATTTAATCAAAGTATGTACTATTGCTATCTATGCACTTTTGCCATCTCATAGGTAGTTCATCGTTCCCTTTACTAAAAAAAACATTCGGACGAGAATCAATAAAATCTTTGAAGGCGGTTTGGACTGCCCCATCGGAGTTGAATTTTTTCCTTTGCAAGAAGTTATCCAAATTTCGAAAAAAATGGTAATCTGTTGGGGCAAGGTCCGGAGAGTACGGTGGATGTCTTAGACATTCCAATTGAAGCTCCTCTAATTTGGTAGCCGTCTGTTGTGCAGTGTGTGGTCTAGCGTTATCATGAAGCAGCAGTGGCCTAGAGCGATTAACCAGCCTCGGTTGTTTAGCAGCTAGCTTTTCCATCATGGTTTGCAGTTGCTGACAATAGACATCTGCCGTAATCGTCTGGCCAGATTTAAGAAAGCTGTAGTGAACGACACCAGCACTAGTCCACCAAACGCTCACAAGTAACTTTTTTGGAGTCAATTTTCGCTTGGGGCATGGTTTGGCTGGTTCGGCAGGGTTCAGCCATTGCGATGAGCGCTTCCGATTATCGTACAGGATCCACTTTTCATCACAGGTAATGATTCGATTTAAAATCCCTTCATTATTGTGCCGGTTGAGTAATGCAACGCAGCAGTCAACGCGCGTTTGTTGATTTGCTTCACTCAATTCGTGAGGTACCCACCTTTCAAGCTTTTTCACCTTACCAATTTGCTTCAAGTGGATTAAAACAGTTTTATCACTAACACCGCAGCCTGCAGCTAACTCGGATGTGGTTTGCGATGGATCCGCTTCCACAATAGCCTTCAATTCTTCATTATCAACTTTGGTCTCCGGCCGTCCACGGGGCTTGTTCTGCAGGTCGAAATTTCCAGAACGAAAACGTTGGAACCAAAAACGCACTGTGTTTTCTTTTGCGGCACCATCGCCATACACATCATTAATCCTTCGAGCCGTTTCTGCAGCACTGGTGCCACGGTGGAACTCGTACTCGTAAATAACGCGATATTTCAAGTTTTTCATTTTGTAAACTGAGTGACGCAAAGAAAAAAACAATTGAGGAAAAAACAAATGAATTATAATTTTCAAAACACAAATACATGAGTAAATAGCTGTATAAATTTGGATTTGGAATTCCTTACCAAAGAGAAGATATTTGAGATCAAATTTGCCAGTACGGCAAAACGCCAATTTCATATGTAAGGACCTAATATATATATATATTATATAGATATATATATATATATATATATAATATATATATATATATCTATATATATAAGTAGGTCTTTATATATATATATTTAGATATATCATAGGATTCTATGCATCCATCACTAAATTATTTAACATTTAATTAACTTCTATTCTATTCCTTTAATTGCCTAGGATTTAAGCTAGATATTTGTTTTATTCAATAAAAGCAAATAAAAATGCATACACAGAATCTATTTTTGTTTGCTAAAGGAATCTAAGAAGTATAATTTTTACAATAGCACGAAACAAACGAATAATAAGTATACTTATTATACCTAAAGATCGACAAAACATAACAAGACATAATGAGGCAAATTAAGAAATATATAAAATAAGCAAATCATATGGCAGAAGGAATAGGCGGAAAAAAGAGGAAGCGTTGGAATTTGGGTTGAGGGAGGAAAAACCGTAATGTGTATAAGAACTGGTAAATATGGAGTGCAGTGAGAACAAGAAGCATGACTTTTTAGTAAGCATATATTTTGAATAGAAACCAAAATAAGGATGTATCTCGTAATATTGCTATCACAATAATTAACAAATTATTCAGAATTTAATATTTCGTAATATTCTACCGGATAAATATTTAATTTCTTGTCTTCTGAAAAATTAAATGATAAATAACCATTAATTGTTTAAATAAATTGAATTAAAAATCAATAAAATGTTCTCAGATCCCTGAATCCTGTCCTTTTGAATAATAATCGGTTGTTAAACATTATCTTTGCTGATATAACATTTTTGTTTTTATATTAAAATTGCGTAAATTTTAGAAATGCAGCTATTGATAACTTTTGACTGATAAATTGAAGATAAAAATATCTAGTTTTTTAAGAATTATTAGTTCATTGTTTACTTTTAACTCTGGAGTAGCTCATATAAGATATTCCGTAGCTAGTAGCAAAAACTTCGGAAGCGGAAGTCTTCTTTATTCAATTTTGAAAAGGAAATATTCTTTGCGCTTAGGGTGAAATATTGAAGTTAACGGAGCTAAGCTATCAAAGAGTACATTTTTTAAAAATATATCTGACAAACATCGGAATATTTTAATAGTTCATTTGCTTTGATATTTTAAACCTTTCAGAAATTCTAAAAAACTTCGATCTCATAACATTACACTAGCTGCGTGTCAGGATTCATGTTTAGACAGTTCGTTCGTTCGCCAGGGTGGCCAGTCATGAGATAATCGAAGCGATAAATAAAGAAAAATTATCGATCGGCGTGTGCGCGAATAAGTGGCGAAATAAACCAGAGCGACTTCTAAGTGCGAGAATTGATTATTGTACGAGCAATAAATGCGAGTTACCCAGCGAAAATAATTTTTTCACAGATAAAGTGATATATATCGAAATAGTTTAGATTAAAGAATGGCGTCAAGTTAAATTCATGTTCAGTGAGTTTTTACAATGTATGATTAATTAATCATTAATTCATAAATCGCTAAATAATTTCCAATTTTTTCATTCGCCTCCCGCAGCTACGACACGTGACAACATCAGTTTGGAATATAGTTAATATTTTTTTCATAATTTTCAAACGGTGCATTATATTTTTATTTGTGCATACCTACTCCATGAAAAATTCTGATATCCACTCTCGAAACTTGAGTAGTATAATATAAAATTAGAACTAAATTCAAGTAGAGTTAATAAAGTAAATGTTTTTCACCCAATCGTGCAACCATCACGAACAATCTCTACAACGTTAACGCAAAATCCATCAATACAAGAATTATCTTATCTGTTAGTGAAGAATTTCCTATTTCCAGTATGATAAAAGTTTATAGGATGTAATTAGTACTTGACAAGGTCAATGATGATATTTTACGCCGTAAACTTGTGAATCTCGTTTAAAAATGAATACTAGGTCCTTACATATGAAATTGGCGTTTAGTATGGGAGGAACATAAAGCCGATTTTTTTTAATTATAATATATTTATTTAATCAAAGTATGTACCATTGCTATCTATGCACTTTTGCCATCTCATAGGTAGTTCATCGATCCCTTTACTAAAAAAACCATTCGGACGGGAATCAATAAAATCTTTGAAGGCGGTTTGGACTGCCCCATCGGAGTTGAATTTTTTCCTTTGCAAGAAGTTATCCAAATTTCGAAAAAAATGGTAATCTGTTGGGGCAAGGTCCGGAGAGTACGGTGGATGTCTTAGACATTCCAATTGAAGCTCCTCTAATTTGGTAGCCGTCTGTTGTGCAGTGTGTGGTCTAGCGTTATCATGAAGCAGCAGTGGCCTAGAGCGATTAACCAGCCTCGGTTGTTTAGCAGCTAGCTTTTCCATCATGGTTTGCAGTTGCTGACAATAGACATCTGCCGTAATCGTCTGGCCAGATTTAAGAAAGCTGTAGTGAACGACACCAGCACTAGTCCACCAAACGCTCACAAGTAACTTTTTTGGAGTCAATTTTCGCTTGGGGCATGGTTTGGCTGGTTCGGCAGGGTTCAGCCATTGCGATGAGCGCTTCCGATTATCGTACAGGATCCACTTTTCATCACAGGTAATGATTCGATTTAAAATCCCTTCATTATTGTGCCGGTTGAGTAATGCAACGCAGCAGTCAACGCGCGTTTGTTGATTTGCTTCACTCAATTCGTGAGGTACCCACCTTTCAAGCTTTTTCACCTTACCAATTTGCTTCAAGTGGATTAAAACAGTTTTATCACTAACACCGCAGCCTGCAGCTAACTCGGATGTGGTTTGCGATGGATCCGCTTCCACAATAGCCTTCAATTCTTCATTATCAACTTTGGTCTCCGGCCGTCCACGGGGCTTGTTCTGCAGGTCGAAATTTCCAGAACGAAAACGTTGGAACCAAAAACGCACTGTGTTTTCTTTTGCGGCACCGTCGCCATACACATCATTAATCCTTCGAGCCGTTTCTGCAGCACTGGTGCCACGGTGGAACTCGTACTCGTAAATAACGCGATATTTCAAGTTTTTCATTTTGTAAACTGAGTGACGCAAAGAAAAAAACAATTGAGGAAAAAACAAATGAATTATAATTTTCAAAACACAAATACATGAGTAAATAGCTGTATAAATTTGGATTTGGAATTCCTAACTAAAGAGAAGATATTTGAGATCAAATTTGCCAGTATGTCAAAACGCCAATTTCATATGTAAGGACCCAATATTTACAAATTAAGTTACAAATGCCTACGTTGTGAATTATGGTGATCCATTGAACGAAGCCGGCGCGAGATTGGAACTCACACCACTTCACCCCTTCCTGACTCTTCTTGTCTATCCCTGTAACTTCTTGTAACGTCCGTTGCTGCTTTATAATTTTTTAAATATATATATATATACACATTTTTTTTATTTTCTTCTTTAATTTATAAATAAATAAATACTTCTTCTTTAGCAACCAACCTGGTAAATGTACCGTCATTGTTGACGGGTTCCGTCTAGTTATAATGAAATCGAATCATGTAAATCTCGTTGATGTCATAAGTCAGGTATTTAAATATCGGTGTTTATTTTTTTATTTTATCAACGTGTTAAACCTTAGAGGAAGTCTTCTTTACTCAATTTTGTGTTAACAGCAGTTTTTCCGAATTTGCAAATCACCTCTTAGAAAATAATCACAAATATGACATAAAAACAGGGGTGAAAATATTAAATACAAATAATAAAGGTTTAAAATTAAATCATTTAGAAATTTTTTACATTAGGATAAATAATAAAGCACCTCTAATAAATAACCAAATCAATTTTTCATACAGCCCTTTGTTTAATATAACTTTCACAAAATATTTGGTAACACTCTGTTAGAAAATATTCTTTACATTTCTTGTGAAATATTGACTGTAACAAAGATAAGCGACATCAGAATTTTTCCATATTTTTTAAGACTTATTTTCCGTAGAACGTAAGACTATCACTGCAGTCACTTTAATGCAAGTGAAATAAAATGACAAAATCTTTACAAAAAAAAATTCATTTGTGCAAGGTTTTACTAATTTTATTTGACTTATATCAAAGCGAATGGATGTTTATTGTTCCATATAAGTAACTGAAGTGACAGTCCAACATTTCATAGTGTATTTACTTTATATTACTTTACTTACGGTATATATATATATATATAAATATAAAACTAGCTGGTCATACCCGGCGTTGCACGGGTTAAGGATTAAGTAAAAAATAAGTTTGTGAGGGAAAACAAAGGTTCCCCTGTTCTCTAAAAAACAATGTTTCCATTTAATGTTAACATAAGTTATTGTAACATAACTGTAATACTTAGATATATGGTATTGCAGACTTTTTTGTAGATGTTTATGTCCTCTATAAAACTGTAATACATCACTTTGACCTATTGTCAAAAATTTCCGCAGCGTACGCGATATAAGGTTTTTTTTTCACACGTCGGGTTACATTATGATGTTTTCATACGGATTTCTAATTTTTTTAAAAATATTCTATAGCCTATGTTCATCAGGGATAATGTAGGATTCTAAATGTGAAAGAATTTTTCAAATCGGTCCAGTAGTTTCGGAGCCTATTCAATTCAAACACACAATCAAATCTTTCCTCCTTATAATATTAGTATAGATATGCAAGTGTAAAGAATATTTTCTGTAAAAAATTGTATGAGGATGATTCCTCAAAGTTTTTGTTACTAAACTAAATTAATCAATAAATATGTTTTAATTTTCGACCCAATTACATTTTCAGACCTACTGCGTGGATGCTCAGATAGGGGATGACGCCTGCACCGCCACAGCCTACCTGGGGGGCGCCAAGGGCAGGGTGGGGGTGGTGGGTGCTCCGGCCGCTGGTGCCATCTCCAAATGTGGCGTACCTGACGATTTGGATGCTGAGCGCTTTGGTACCATCGTGGAGTGGGCTCTGGATGCTGGAAAGTCAGTCGGTAAGAGCAATAGATCTTCTACATAACGGCCAATATTTTCGGACTTCTCTAGTCGGATCTACAGTGGGTGGCCATTACAGTAGGACTAGTGATATTTTTACAATTGTTTGAAATTTAAATTTTCAAGAAAATGTGACCGCAATATTAAGTTTATATTTTCAATGATTGAATGTTCGAATAATTTAATGAATGAGGCGTTTACTTAATGGAAAACCATTTCAATAATAATGAATTGAAAAAATTTATTTTTCACTTCATTTATTTGAGAATATCACTCCTTTTCCCTCGTTTCCTGAATAGCCTGCCTTTTGGGGCTGATATTTAAGAAAACTTCGTATTCAACGCTGATATTCAATCATTAAAATAAATAACTTTTCGAAATTTCCCAATTACTTAATTGAAACTGATCTGTTTTTCAACAGCATAAATTAAAACTTCTCCACCAGATTTCTTATTTATGGTTCATAATGAACAACTTAGTTGTCTTTCTTTAATTTCTTTATCCTATCTTATATTTGTTCTTTATTTTTTATTTAATTTTAAATAAAAAATAAATCGTTTATAATTAGTTATTGATGTCATGTCTATTTCTTGATTTTAGATTTTTGAATTTTACATTTCATTTTATTTTACTGTCATTTTTATTGCTTCTTGAGTTTCAGATTTGATTAGTTTACAATTATTTCATTTTGTTGTAATTTTGTTGCTTCTTGAATTTCAGACATAATTATTTTTAATTTGTTGTAGTTTTATTGATTGTTGACTTTCATATTTGATTTGATAACTATTATTTCATTTGATGTTATTTTGTTATACTTTATTTTATTCACTAAATGTTTTATTTTTCTTTATATGTTACTTTATTAATTGTTTTTGATAGAATCAACCTTATCTCCTTTTTTTATTATTACCTATCAATCTATACATCTTTATATACATTGTTTTTTTAATGGTACGTTGTACCGTGTATTAAATAAATAAATAAATAAATAAATAAATAAATAAATAAATATATAAATAAATAAATAAATAAATAAATAAATAAATATATAAATAAATAAATAAATAAATAAATAAATATTTATGCAAACAGAATACATAATGTGTTAATTATACATACATACATTTATCTTTATTAAATATAATTTTTATTATAAACTGCAATTCATACTGCACTCGGTATGCCTAAGACGATAAACTCACATGATGTAGTCTCAGTAGCAACCACATTGCTCTAAACTGATTTATGATTACATAACTGATCTCGTCATATATAAACAATAATTTAAAAGATCTATTAAACTATGTAACAAAAATTCATGCACCTCGCCAGATATATCAGTCTAATATTGTTAAAATCTTATATTGTCTAATAACACTAAACTTAAACTTTTAACCTAATATCATATAACGTTGTAGGTTCGTCGAATGAAAAAGTGTGTGCGGTTGGATTCGGTTAGGTTAGGTAAGGTAAGGTTAGGATAGATTAGGTTAGTTTTCCTGGAGAGAAGCTCCGGGAGCAAGTCATCACTACATCTTCATTTATAATTAAAATAACAAAATAAGTCTGTAAAGATGCAACGGAAGGCCACTCGATTTCACATTCGGTTGACCTAATCTTTCAACCTGACTTATATTGCCATAAAAAAACACACTGCTTTTTCCACATACATGAATACATGGCGCAATTGTTTTGTCGGCATTGACTGGACATTGTTTACAACAGAAATCGGGTCAAGCAAGCATAAAAACGAAAATGTCATTTTGTATGTAAACAAGTAAAAGCACTTATACGACAGACAATGATCTAAAGAATCTTATTCATTGAGGTGATCCGAAAATAAAATCGGCTTCCGTCGCTTACACCTAGTAACTAGTAAGCCTCGATATCTAAATAACGTAATCTGATAACGTATTGCAACAAGTTAAACATCTGATATACATGAATCACTGATATCAATCGTGGTCTTTGTCTAGTAATTCAAACATTACAAAAACTTTGTAAAATCAAGATTACGTGTAACTTGATATTGTTTTTTGGTTTTGGTGCATTTTTTAACAATAAATAAAAAGTTGATCATCCATTGAAACGTATTGTGAAAACTTAATTTGTTTTACAGGAGTTGTGACCACGAGCAGCGTGACGCATGCCGCAGTGGCAGGCAGCTATGGACGCACCAGTTTATCTTCATGGCAAAGCGATGCAGACGTAATTCGCAATGGACTGGATCCCTCAAAGTGTCCAGATTTAGCCTATCAGCTTATTAATAGCCACCCAGGAAACAAATTTAAGGTAATGTTGATATGAGGGTTATTTTTTTTACTGGACTACGAAGGTCGATCATGCTCTTAATAATAGTGCTGTTAAAACAGTGACGTCCCTAAAGATAAATTAGGTAGGGTGCCACCTTCAGGTAAATTTTTGAATATCGCCCCTTTTAATAATTACCTACTATCTAATATTATATGGTTAACTTCTGTATTCCAAAAATATCATACATTAGATCGTCAGGAAAAAATTGACTCGTACACACTGTACTGATGATTATGTCCTTCAAAGAAAATGTCTTTCAGTGGATTCGCTAGAAACACTGAAATGCATTTTTTGGAATAGTCGTCAGCTCTGCCATCCTTTCCGACTTAGTGATATCTTCTCTTGATTCGAATTAGAAGTGTTTTTAGTTTAGAGAATAGCCAAAAATCGCACTGAGCCAAATCGGGAGAGTGAGAGACTGATAAACCAGGAAATGGTGTGTTTGGCCAAGAAAGTCTGAATCAGTTGCGAAGAATGGGAGGGTGCATTATCGTGACGGAGCAGCTTCGGTACGCATTTTGCGGATACTCTCTTCAAGCCTAAATATTCAGACCAATTTCAATATACTGACCCTATGCTTTATTCGAAAGTTCTTGGTCTATGATATGATGATCCTGTATGCATTTGTTTATTCACATGGTTGTTTAGGCTTGTTGAGGGCCTGCCGAGTCGTTGTTCTCTGTCCACTGACGTGGACCATGTTTGAGGCGATTGTACTACTTCTTTATCCACAAGATGCTAATTGCATCGTCCCCTATGATGATGGTGGGGATCTTTATATTCAAGCATTAATGAATTTGCAATTAAATACTTTAACTGCGACTAAGGAACATTCATTAAAATTAATTTCTAGGTTAAGATGTGTAAAACTCAATCAAATTGAATGTTTCATGATTACAGAATGTTATGTTATCTTCAAAATATTAATCTTTATACTATTGGTACCCTAGGTATATGTTTGAGAGACCCGTTAAAAAAACATTAATCAACCATTTCAGGTGATTTTGGGCGGCGGCAGAGACCATTTTCTCCCCAACTCAACAAAAACAGAAGGCCGAAGAAAAGACAAAAGAAATTTAATAACAGATTGGACGAATGAAAAGATAAATAAAAAGATCAAGAGTCAGTACGTCAGCACTCGCGAAGAGCTGATGAAGATCAACAACAGCACAGGATTTCTACTGGGCCTCTTCAGCCACGATAACATGGACTATCACGTAAACGCGGAATCCTCTCAACCAACCCTCGAGGAGATGACTGAAGCCGCTATCAAAGTACTAGCAAAAGATAAAAACGGATATTTCTTATTTATATTTGGTGAGTAATGTAGTGATGTAATTTTGAAATCTTTCAACCAATGGCGTCGATGATAGTCCTCAGTAACACAGTTCTACAATTATTCACTTCTGCAGTTTTGCGCCATAGGCTAATTCTGTTTTCATATTAGAGCCAGTTGTATCAACTAGGATGAAATTTGGCGATGATAGTTCAAACTGTGCATTTTGTTCAAGACGGTACGCATATGCACTGCGCGCGATTTTTGAGATGTCATCAAAATCGTTTTTAATGATTTTTTCGACATTGCAGTGCCGATAATGGCCCACCCTAACCCCAACTCAAAAAACTTCCTTTTTTTTAAATGTTGCTCAATCAATTGAAAAAATTTATAAATTTTAATTAAAATAACTTTGTGTAAAACACTTAAATAATGACTTTACGTCTACCGGTTTCAATACCACCGTATCTTCATCAGTACTAACGTACAACTGACTATCCATTACCTATCCTAGTAAACAAATCAATTCTGAATAGTAATAATCTAAATAATCTAAGGCCTCTTTTATTCATATGTAGAGTTTCGATGCCGTTTTCCTTTTTAAAGGTGTGGCCTGTTTCTAAAAGATGGTTGGAAAATTCGTGAATTCGAAACCGGTAGTCTTAGATTCATTATTTAAGTGGTTTAAGCAAAGTTATTTAATTAAAATTTATAATTCTGTCCAACCACAAAGTTAACGCTATAAACATCAAAAATATTCTATAACTTTGTTAATTTTTGAGATTTCATTTAAATTTTACTTTCAGACTTTATTCAATTTTACTCAAAATTTTCATTTTCGTTCATTGAAAATAAAAAACTTCACCAATACCACACCGCGAATGGCAGTTATGAATATTGCAATTACCTCCAATGCAACACTAAAAATATTCTCATATAAATAGCTCCACAAAAAATATGTCTCACAAAGTTGAGACATGGATATTAAATTATCTTAATTAAAAAAGCATCCGTTGACTTTTCAGGAGGAAGAATAAACGACGCGCATAATGAAAACAAAGCGAGAATTGCTGTCGATGAAACCATTCAACTTGCAAAGGCAGTCCAAAAAGTGTCGGAGCTGACCAACCCTTCCGACACCCTCACGCTGGTGACAGCGGACCACGCTCACACCATGACCCTGTCGGGCTACCCCTCCAGGTGGAATGATATCTT
Source organism: Agrypnia vestita (assembly GCA_016648135.1). Taxonomy (NCBI): domain Eukaryota; kingdom Metazoa; phylum Arthropoda; class Insecta; order Trichoptera; family Phryganeidae; genus Agrypnia; species Agrypnia vestita. Next base: position 20,574 of record JADDOH010023605.1, on the reverse strand, counting down.
CGGGAAAGTTCATCCCTCGGCTGACGACAAATTGGCTGACACTTTCCCGTACCTCAGCATCAACTACGCCAACGGTCCTGGTTTCAGGCAAAGAAACCTCGAAGGACTTAGGAATAGCGTTGCTGGTGAAGCGAAATTTCTTAGCCGTGAGTTTGTGTTTTTATCAATCATTTTAGTAGCTATAAAAGAGTTAAGGTTATTATTAAGGTCGTTAGACATATTTAAATATAACTGGTTGCGGATATTTTATACGAACCGTATGTTTTCCGAGAGATGATTCTCGATGTTTCGTTGAATTCTTTATTCTATTCAACTTCATCAGGAGGACGACCTGTACCCGCGGAGTTAAGGGCGGATGATTAGTGCCTTCGAGGGAGTGAATTATATGCACTTTATTGTGTTTGTCCACAACAAAGTGCATATAATTTACGCCCTCGAAAGCGTTAATCAGTCCGTCCTTTACCTCCGCGGGTACAGGTCGTCCTCCTGATGACGTTGAATAAGACTTCAGCGAAACGTCGAGAATCGTCTCTCAGAAAAACATACAGTTCGTATAAAATATTCGCAACCAGTTATATTTAAATATTTTAGTAGCTATTCAATTATATCCTTAATAGCTATAACCCGTCAAAATGACGTTTTATTATGTATTTCTGTCGCCAGTTAGGGTTGCGAAAACAGGGTATGTTAAAGCCAAATCCATCAATCATGTGATTGTGGACTAGCTCTGATATACCCTATTTTTGGCTTCCTCTGTATATGAGTCAATCATAACGGTTTGATTTGATTTCAGACGACTCCAGTTTTCAGTTCCCGGCTGTGTTCCCTCTGTCCTCTGGAACTTCTGGTGGAGAAGACGTTCCCATTTTCGCCAGAGGACCATCCCACCACCTCTTCACCGGAGTCCTGGAGCAGCACCTCATCCCGCACATCATGGCCTATTCCATGTGCATCGGTCCCGGAGTAACAGAGTGCAGAAATAACTCCGCCGTAGTGGATTTGCCTTCCGCCGTCAAATCGTCGTGTGCCATGTCTTTGGCATCTCCTGTGATTTGCACGTTGTTGATTTTAGATTTTTTAATTAGAAATTATATTGATTGAGGTAGTGGGCAATCAATTATGGGTGATGAATTTTTTATTATTATTATTTTAACTATCTAACTAACCTTCACGCCGTTTCCCCGCAGGGGTAGGCAGAGGGGATAGAACGCCATATTTTCTATCATGGCACACCACGTTTGCTTCGGCTACATTCATATGCAAGCTCTATAGCTGTTGAGGCTTGTAACAGGGCCATCCTCCAATACTTGTAATATCTGATTATGGCAAATCTTTCGCGGACGCCCTCTATTCCTGTGGCCTTCAACACTCGCCCCATATATTTTCTTAACCATCCTTTCTTCGCTCATACGTTCTGCATGACCAAACCATCTCAGCACTCTTTTCTTTATTCTGTCTACCACACTACAGCTAGCATTACATTCACTTTAAATTTATTCATTCCTCACTCTACTGACCAAAGATTTCCTACATAAGCCCCTTGGTGGCCGCATTCAGTGCAATTTTTTTCCCTTTTTGATAATTCTAGGCTTCACTCTCATACATCAAAAGACCGCCTTGCTTCTTTTAGCAGGTTCTTATCGGCCATAATGGCATTCAGAGCACCATTTGATTTGTTACCCGCAGTCTCTCTCCTTTCGATGTCGTCCTCAGCCTTGTCGTCTTAACTAAACATACTTCCCAAGTTCACAAATTCATTCACTTGTTCTAAACATTCGTTGTTTACAATTACATCACTCTTAGTTATTCTTTCTTCAATCTCTGTCTCTGTCTCTTCTTTTTAAAGAATTGTATGTATTGCTGCAATCAGGATCCAACCTGCAAATGCGTCAAAAGAAAATTGTGATATATATGATATGCATTAAGCGTTAAATATCAATGCGTTATCTATTCAAGCAAAATATTAACAATCGACGTGTTTAATACTACCAATCTTTCTTTTAATACAACGTTACGAACATTGCAAGTATGTAGATTCCTGCCTTGATTGTGAGTCAATATTTATATGACATCAATATTCTTATATCAATAGTTAGGTATGAAGATACCCGAGTTGAAAAATTATATGTCCATTTATGGAGATATAATTTTAAGTCAGATATATTCTATTTCTATTTATTTATTTTTTATGAATTTAAATATGTAAATGAAGGTGATTTCTTTACTAGACAAGGTCTGTATTGAAAGAAAATAGTATTTTCGAAATCCTTCATCGAAAAATTAAGTATTAGGATAATAATGTTAAATTTCCGACTCATTATTTAGTCAGGAATCTAGTTTTAAAATACTGTGGACCAACTTTATTTCATTCTGTATATACTACATGAAGAGAAAATGATTCTCTCTCTATTCTGCAAAATGAATGCTTTTAATTTTTTTTTATATTTATGTTCTAAGATAAATTACAGAAGTCTCACAGAGACGAAACTATTTATATGAGAATCGTGAATGGAAATCCTCATAGGGTGGTCCAGGGCTTACGACCTTTAACCTGGCTTAAAGTGATCACCGCAAATTTATTTATAAATATAGAGGTATCATTACCAGAGACAAAAATCTATATATACTACTATATCATAATGAGTGAAAGACTATTGATGTCTCTAGCATAGTTCATTTGAATATGTGAAGGAAATTGATTTGGGACATATGTATATACAACTTTTTTTAAACATAAGACAAACATATATCATAAAAAGTGTATTGTGTATTGTGAAAAAACTTGTTAATCCAGAACTCGTTGCGTTAATTAATAATTTATTGTAACCTGAATGCTTTGCGAGTCTTTTGATTGATTTTTTCATTTATCATTTCATTTTTCATTTCATTTATCATTTATGCATCATTTATTATTAATTTGTCATACAAAGTGTATAGTGTAATTATATCAAATTCAAAATGTTTTAAAAATATTTATACTTTACTCTAATGTCACTGTAAGACCATCTATAAGGGTCAATAATGACTTGTTGATAGTCTGTTTGTTAAAAAAAAATATATATATATTTATATATACAAGAAGAATTTGATAATCCTATAAAGAATTTGATAACCTCTCTGTGAGACTTTTATAATTTATCTTAATTAATAATTTTGTTAACCAATTACTGCTTTATACATATTATATATATTAACCAAAAAAGATTTATAATATTTGGAACACTAGAGTAATCTACCTACCTAATCCTGATTTGGAAATTAATGCTTTAGACAACCTCAATGATAATGCTGAAACGTTAAATATAACCTAGAATTGCATAAGAACACGCATTTTTTAATTTTATAATTAAAATGATATTAAGTAATGGCGGTTTTAACATAATAAGTTTTAATTATCTATAATATTAATCTTTCCCCCATGTTGTCATATTATAAAAATCCCATTCCTTTGTAAAATTCAGGTTTAATTCCTCTGTATTGGCACAACTTGTAATGTATTACGACTCATGTTTCATAAATAGAGCGAATAGTAGTAAGTCGAGTGGTAGCGGACTAAGATACTAATTAAAATTTAAAAAATGGTGTATATAAATAAAAGCTTAAACACTTTACAATCAAATTTATTAATCGATTAGAGAGACATACAGAAAAATCAAATCAACGAAAAAATATTTGGCTGCTACCGGGATTCGAACCACGGATCTCCTTCCTAACCAGGCCTTCTATATTTCGGTGAATATGTCGACCGTATCTGTAAGTCTCATTTATTAATATATTATCCATTTTTTGAGCAATCCACTTTTTTCTGGTACGGTAGGCACAAATCACTTTGTGAAACTACCGCTAGGGGAAGCCACAATGAACCCTTAATTCATTTTATATTTTTGGACACATTTGATAAAACACACGTATATTATATTCAAGAACACATTCTTATCGTGAAGTTGCAATTTTTGCAGAACAAAGTTCTCTGAAATTTAAAACCAAATAAATAAATAAATTAGAAAGACATACAGAAAAATCAATTTTTTCGTTGATTTGATTTTTCTGTGTTTCTTTCTAATTGATTAATAAATTTGGTTTTGAATTTCACAGAACTTTGTTCTGAAAAAAATGCTACTAGACAATAAGATTGTGATTATGAATATTACTTATATACCAACTATATTTATACCACATATAATTTTATTAAATCAACATGTTTCGGGAGCTAGGTGCCCTTCTTCAGAACAAGTAATGTACTAAAATTGTCAAATTAAAATTTAACTGTCAAATTAAAATGGTTCTAATAAGGGTTGGATTTTGTCTGCTAATATATTTTAAATTTCTCCTGTAAAAGCAAATACATAAAAAACATGGTATCAATATTTTTATGAATATTTTATTTACGAAATATAAATAAATGTAGTTTTAGGTCATAAAATGTATTATTAAATTTAAATTATTTTATTTATTAAATACATTAAATAACGACTCTTCTTTTAATGGGTAAATGAACGATTGATGTTGCATATTCAACAAAATAACAATTGAAACACAGGTCGATTTTTTATCATGGTACTTCATGGGTATGTGGAATATCGATACAATTCAACAGTGTCCGTGGACGATATCTAATAAGCGGTCTTATCATTTTCTATCTTTTAGATATAAAGTGATAAGACCGCTTCACGCTGTACAGTAATATAACAATGCACTGGACTATGCAATTGGTCTTGTACACTACGCGTAATGTGTTGTTGTTTAAAATTTAATGAAAATTTGGTAATAAGCAGAAATATTTTTTTTTAAACCTTCTGAATTTCCTTGGTACTCCTCCACTATTTTAATATGCTATTCGTTTATTAAAATATTTATTGTAATTTTATTTTTTAATGTATTTTAGTACCTAAATTAAATTAAATTTAAAGCAAATTTATCTCAATTATTTGGGCAAGTATCTACTTTCTGGCACTACTCAAAAGTTATTTAAGTCATGGACGTTTAAGGATTTATCTCTTTATTTAAAAATGCTACAAAACACAAGCAGGTTGTTATTCTGTAATATGACTACCAATACAATAAAATGGAAATAGAGACCTCCCATGTACTTACTTGCTGACCATCACGCCGTCTCACCATGGGGGTGAGCGCCATTCTCTCCTGTCCTGACATACAACTCTCGCCTCATCCACATTTATGCATCTTCGCATGCAAGCTCGACGGTTCTTGAGGCTTCTAACGGGACCATCTTCCAGTATCTGGTTAATCTGGTCATGCCACATCTTCCGAAAACACTTGCGATATCTTTCTTACCATTCTTTCCTAATTCATTTGTTCAACATGCCCAAACCACTCGAGCGATTTAATTCCTTTAATTATGATAAGATCAGCTTTACATTCGTTCCTAATATTTTCATTCTTTACTCTAAATGGATACCTCCCATATAAAGGATTTATAAAGAAAACTATTTTTTATGGGGTAGTTTCTTCTTCTTCATAACCAAAAAAGGGTGCAGATGGCGTTGGGGTTGTAAATAATAAAAGACGTTTGCACAGCAATGATATTTTATTTCACACCTTACATCATTAGGATAAGTAGACATATTTATTATTTTCTATCCTATTTTCGTACAGAACTGCCTCTAACCAAATCATTATTGTTTATTGTAAAAATAACAAAGGTAAGAGTTAATCAAATTTGGTTTTTACTATAGTTAATTAGGAGTAGTTGATTAATGGATTTCGACTAGAATGTCTCGCGTACAAACATTTTATTCTAACCCTGTGACTACACTCCTCGTAGCGTGAGTTTCTTACGGTAAATCATTGTGGTTCTATCTGGTTATATATGAAACGGTCCTAGCTGTACGTAACAATATTTTTTCTCTCGCGTATTATACAAAAAATGTTGACGCAAATAAGACCCGGTCGATGTATGGGGTGGATATAAACGACACAACTTGCTTCAGCCACGCCAAATTTTTTAACAAATCCTTTGAAAATAGTTTTTAACCAATAACAATTCTTATAGTAGAATAGGTGCCAGTGTCCGACGAACAGTATGTTTTACAGAGAAGCAAATCTCGACGTTTCGCTGAAGTTTCATTCAGCTTTATCATTTGAGTTTTGCTTCTCTGTAAAATATACGATTCGTATAAAATATACGTTTTATTGACCACTAAAATAATGACAATTGATTTCAGGGGATTTTAGCGGATAATACAGGTAAAAAAAGAATGTAAGTAAGAGTTACGTTACATTGGGTACTGTTAAATATTGGCCCAAATAAAATGCAGATTTGTTACAATAACGTACATGACATGATTATTTTTAGAGCTTCAATGCGTCTGATGGAAAAAATAACCCGCGAAAATCGCCTGGCAATCGTGAACATGATTGTACAGTACTGACTCGTTAAAAATATTTAAAAATCAGGTTTATCATTTTAACGTTTCACTTACCTACACATTTTTTTGTACCTGTATTATCTGTTATCTGCCAAATTCCCTCGAACTCAAGTATCACAATATCCAAACCTTCGTAACTACTATAGTGTACAGAAAATATTTCAGGTTCAATAATATAACGTAAATCTGACGGTCGCTGGTTCTTAGTCAAAAGGTGATGACATCAAGTTGTTGAATTAATGTTATGGAAATTGCATATGCTCCGGGAGCTGTTATGTTGTTTATTTTCTATTACTAGATTATTTGTTTCTATCGCTAATTTTTCATAAAATAATTGTGACCAAATTCATAATGTGTTATAATATTGATTGAATTTCGTGCCTTTTGTTACATCTTATATTTTTATATGATTCGATAATTGGGTAATGTATTTAGTGGTTATTTTAAATTTTTCATTCATTGATGGAGAACTATAATTTATGTAAATTTTAATTTGTGTTGTATACCTCGAGTTGGAATATATCTGGACGGAATGCGCACGCGCATTGTGAACAAACCCAATTTTTACAAAAATTACAAACTTTGTCTTCTATCTTATATTTTTATTTTATTATACATCCTACGCCCAGAGGGTCTTGTATTCTATAGTATTTAGTCTGGAAATTCTCAATTATTCACAAGGCGTCCCAAAGTTGCTTGAGCGCGCCAAATCGTGCAGTGCCTTTAAAGACACTCAAATTTTTCAATACGCACCCCATACCTCGAATCAATTGTAAAACGTTTTCGCGTCAAAACATAAATGTTTTATAATAAAATATAGGAATTTAAAAAAACAATGTGAAATGTGTAACAACCACAAAACATATACCGTATATCCGTGTAGAAATCTGTGAATTTTGAGTTTGAAATATATTCATGAAATTAAATTTAAACCCCTTAAAATTTAAACAATCCCTATCATATTTCTGTCACCCCCTACCATCATACCAAACCTTTCCTGGTTTCCATGTCTTGTACATAAAGTGACGTCATCAAGCCCCGATTATAAAAGTTCTACCCAGACAGGGAAAAATCTTACATTTAAAACTGATTTATTTATGGCCTTATGGCCCGGGTCCACGAATGAGATTTTCGACTCAAGACAGTCAGGATTTGCCGAATTAAAACAGAGTGCATCAGACTCCCGATTATCCGTGGTGGATAATAAAAAAAAAGAAAATCGAATTTTTGTTTAAACAACAGCGTTGTAAATTAAACTAACAATACAGAAAAGTTTTATGCGCGTCCACTGTTCGAAAGTCTTGAACATGTATGCACAGAAAAAAAATATCCGGTATGTTGCAGGGTTACCAAATATTTTTTTTTACAAAATCATTATTAATTTCACCAAAAAGGTAACAAAAAAGAACATGGAATCATTCAAAGTAGGTACATTTTGGATAGCATGGTTGATTTTTTACAGAAATCAATTCGCATTTCTCTTTATCATTACGCACTATATTGTAAAGAAGTAACAATGACCATCGAATGCAGCTAACTCTCATAAAATAATAAAACAAATTAAATCATACAAATAAATTAAATATTTTCAGAGAGACACTTATCGAACACCACTCTAAAACACGTGTTTGGCTGTTATAATTGTGAAAAAATTTCGTTTTTACTTTTTTTCATTTTTCACTTTTGAAATTCGTCCAGGTTAATCTTTATCCCAGGAAATCCGATACCAGATAATCGAAAGTCTTCTGTTAATGTTTATAATTTAATGTTTTCTGTTTGTTTTCTTTTTCTGATGGGTATTTTTAAATCAAGGAGGGTAATTAGGAGAGCGATGGGCCACCTTGAACTGACAAATTAATCAAAAATGTGTGGAACATAAACGGACGGTAGGGTAGGTCATCATTTAGCAGTAGATATAATACATGGTCGGATGATGGGCCAGGTGATGCTTTAGTTGTAAAATCAAATGTCGTACACACTCTCGATCGAAATCTCAACACGCGTACATTATACTGAGATTTACATCACTGTATCCCACTTCATGGACATGGACCATCGGATTGTCGAGAGTTGGGATATCAAAAGCCATAATAGTTCGATCCGCATTATTACCGACAAAGTACCTCGCCTCGTGTGCGATCTGGAGAAAAATCTAAGTTCTACCGGCACCTATTTCTTCGGAAAATAAAAATATTACGAGCCTTATAATATCTTCCGCGATTAATGTTAAATAATTATTAATAATTTTTACGCTCGCTGCGTACTAAATATTCCAAGGTAAGTTTTAGGGAATCCTTAACTCGTAAGATGCAAATCTTTTTTACTACAAAATTAGTAGACAAATATTTCAATGTAATCTTTTTATTAGTGGCGATTTAAATAACCTAATATCGTTACAATACGTAGAAAACATATTGATGGTTGTTATTAGTTTATATTTAAAACAATTACAAATATACAAATATTCTTCTCTTATATTTGACTTGGTCAGTTTCTGGCTTAAATGATGACTTTACACAATGTTACGTTCACGATTCCTTCCATGATCGACCATACATGTATCAGATTTGGAAGTGTTATTTTATATTTTTTTATGAATCTTAATCCATACGTATATATTTTTACAGGCAAATAAGCTTCTCGCAGTTCGTCTTCCCCGCCAGACCCCTTCATCTTCTTGGACATCATCTGCAGAAACTCGTTGAACTCTATGGTTCCGATTCCGTCCTGATCCACCTCGTTTACCATTTCTCGGAGCTCCGTTTCTGAAACACAACATTTTCAACACTTAAATTTTTGTATTTTGTGTAAAAGTATGACAATTGAACTCTTTAGATATGATGAGCGTGTTTACACGCCAAACCATGTGGGTGATTACTTTTGAAATTAGTAAAGCATTGTATTTCAGTACAACATAACCTAGATTTCAACCTGATAAAGTAACTCGTGTGTTAATATTTTTTTTAAAACACTTGGATTTAAAAGGTTAATAGGTAATCAAATATTGTGTTCTTGGGAACTCAAATGGTCCAATCTATGCAAAATTGTTTTATTTGAAAGATTTGACAAAACTAAATCATAGTGGTACTGGTGAATTCTATAAAAAAATTCATCACTAGTACTAGTATTCGTGACATTTTTACAGAATAATGTTTTTTTCTTATGTGGCAACACTGATTTGTCCCTCTGAAATTTATCCTAACCTCCATAGTACCGGTTAGTACAAGCCTCGCTACCTCATTGTTGAAGTGACAGGACAGATTTTCTCGCCTCCTGTCCTGTAAATTCTCGTCTACTCCCGTGCCTTTTAGCTTTTCTCGTTTTGTCATCGCCGGACAACTGGTTTATCGCGTGTTGGATACAGTCGAGTGAATTAAGTGTTTGGTGAGGTGACAGCTGGAAGGGGCACCGAGAGAGAGAATACGATGAGTCGAAACGTCCTTCAATCTCGATCATACAGTCCACTTCTTGTCTCGTCACTCCTCTTAACCTTTCCTAATCTTAATCCCATTTCCCTCCATATATTACCCCTACATTCCCACGTATGCGGGGAATCGCGTCGCATACACTAGTAAATGTATTCATTATCAAAATTTACACCTTGTATATAACATATGTATGTATTATATTTACCTGTTGGCCACCGTCCTAATGATCTCATGATAACGCCCAGCTCTGCTATGGTAATAGTGCCGTCTTTATCCTTATCAAACAGCATGAAGGCTTCTTTGAACTCTGAAAATAATTTAACCCATTACAGCATAGCGTCCGATAAATCGGACGCAAGTAAATTTAATATATTTGGTAGAAAAAATAAATAATTTGGTAGTTTCTTTCTTTTGAACGATAGTTCAATATTATTTTTATATTGGGAACCCCATTTGAAACGGTTAAATACCATATTTTGCTTGTTATTTGTCATTTTCGAAAATGGCGGATCATGGTCGGGCTGTTTTAAGAAAATGTTTAGCATTATTTTGTTTTTCTTGTAATACTTACGATAAAAATTTTAAAAAATGTATAATATTTGATGAAATAATGTGTACCTATGTAAAAATAAGCTTTATTTTATGTCAAAATTGTTACTTTGCTTCTTATGTGTGTGATTTTGATGCCGTCCGATATATCGGACGTTATGCATAGCGGGCTCTAAGGTTTGGTGTTTGATAAAATAATAAAAGACAACTTTTACAGCTTGAATGTGCACGAAATTTTATCGGCTTTAGAATGCGAAGATGGCAATGATACCGCGGTGAACCTTATTTACGTTGAGCCACTTATTGAACGGAGTGGTCAGGCTACGGATGAGAACAGTGACAAGTCTGATGATGAACATGATGCCAACCTAAACCATTTGGGACGCACATTGATTCAAAGTAGATGTAATCTACAACGATTACAAGCAAAGCGAGATGATGCTATCTATGCCGTCAGTATCTTCAGGTATCCAATCATCAAATACTGAAATTTTGCAGGCACCTTCATCGAGTGAAGAAAGTGATGATGAAGATAATGAACCACTTTCTTCTCTAAAAGCGCGTAATAATCTACCAAAAAAGTCTTAGGCTAAAAATAAAAGAACAATATTATGGAAAAAACAATTACCTAACTTCACATGCCCAGAATACAGCACACAACCAACATCAGAAGAAAGTCAAAATTGTCAAGACCCCTTAGATTATTTCAAGCTCTTTTTTCACAAAGATTTAGTAAGACACATTGTAGACCACACAAATCTTTAAGCGGGTCAGAAAAATAAGACTTTGATGATTACAGAAGATGAAATTTACGTTATTTTCGGTGTTATGTTATTGTCGGGCTACGCCAAGTTACCAAATAAAAGACTGTATTTTTTTAGAGATGTGCCGAAAGTTCTTGCAGGAAATATAAGATATAACAGATTTGAAGCGATACTCCAATCTTTACACCTGAATGATAATACATTATTATCAGCTTCTTCTGACAGACTGTATAAGTTGCATCTACTGCTACATAGTCTGGGTGAATCTTTCCGAAAACACTATGGATTAGATGAGTATTATAGCGTCGACGAAAGTATGATCCCATACTATGGAAAACATTACGCCAAACAATTTATTAGAGGAAAGCCGATAAGATTTGGCTTCAAAAATTAGGCTATGTGTGCCAGCACTGGTGGCTTTTAGCGTGTATACAGGGAAAACTGCAGAAAAGAAAGATTTCGGATTAGGCGGGGATGTAGTTCTCACTCTAATAGAGCTCGGAAAGTTACCAGCCAAAGTGGCATAAAAATATGCTTTGACACATTTTTCACATCTTTGTCACCGAGACATCTGCGAGAGTAAGGCTACTATGCAACTGGCACAATACGGGCCAACCGTGTTGAGAACTGTCCGCCAAAAGTTAGCGGACAGTTTTCTAGCCCTAAAGAAGTGTATGGTTCCGTTGTGCATAGCGTCCGATATATCGGACGGGTCATAAAATCATAACTATGTATATATGCTCTGTTTTTTACTAACTGGATCTTTTATATGACCCCAACTGTCCATTATTTAACATAACAATTAGATTTAGTACTAAAGCAAACTTTATGCTGTAATGGGTTAATGACCATTTGGAGTATTTTAGTGAATTGTCATGAAAATATTATGTTTACAAAAAAATGTTAAATAAGCTTTTTTAAAGAATAGATGTTAAGGAATTAAAAAGTAAATTTTTTTATTTATTTTGCTTAAATAATAAGAGAATATGGACCATAACTGAAAAGCTTGAAATTTTATTTTAGTAAAAATTTCATGTATTTTAAAGTGAATTCTCATGAAAGTATTATGTTTACAGAAAAATGTTAAATAAGCTTTTTTAAATAATAGATATTATGGAATAAAATGGTAAAAAAAATATATGTATATTTTAAATAATGACGGAGATATGAGCAAAAACTCAAAAACATGGAATTTTATGTTTAAGGGGGGTGGGGAAGAGAGCGCAAGGGGGAGGGGCGGGGACTTTTGAGGGAATACTCCTCTAATCAGGTTCTAACAACTGGCAAAAATTCAGCTTGTCTCTAATTTGTTCCGACATGAGCTCATTTTTGGCCTTCATTGCCTGGGCTAAATGTATTAATGTTTTATTTCAATGTATCATCGTAAACTGTAACTGTACTAATCACCTTGTCCTAAATGACTATCCATTAGGGTCATTCTGACCTGTCGATAGTCTTTAAATTAAAAAATAAAAAATAAACTTACGTAACAATTATTTTCTGTAATACCGTTTGAAAGTCTCGATAACACCTTGGCTGAAATAATGAAGTCACCATAGGTGAAAGAAACGTGACTTTTATAAACTCACATTTTTCATTTTAGATGACAAATGATGGATGATTTGGAGCGTTATCAAGAAGCAATAATTTTTTCTCTCTTTCATCATTTTTTAATTGATGGATATAAAAGTTTCTGTAAACCATTCCATGAAAATTGTACTATCCATCCAAGCACTCTTTTGAGAAGTGTAAACGATAGGCATCGCAGACATATTATCGAGTTTGAAATAATGTGGTTTCTTGCTTTTACCAATTACAAGCATGGGCAATCGGTGGCTACCAGTAGCAATAGTTTAAATTTAGTTTATCGACTGGCGGTTACTTGGAAGTGACATAATACGAGTACAATTAACAAGTCGCGACAAGTGCATGAGCACTGTAGAGCGGGAGGCGGAAGGGAGTAGGCACGCGCGGGTCGGGTGGGCATAGTAGTTCGGATAAGCGGTCGTTCGGTTGATCGACGTTCGGATAATCGACGCTCTACTATACATTACAAACTATTACTCTTATCAATTATCCAATTAATACACTTTCACAAACTAGATGTGACCAAAAGTATAGTACATATTATGAATTAAAGTCAGAAGGGATAAAAATTTAAGTGTGTCAATTAATGTTTGACAATAGACATAGGTAAACTATGTTCCAATTCAGTATTACTGGCAGAGATACCACGCATAATAAGATAAACAAACTTGCTAAGTATAATGCTATCAATGTGATAAATACAAAGAATATACAATTTATATTTAAAACAAATAATAATATATTTTTTAATATAATTACTATTTTCACAATTTTGTAAATATGTACCTACATAATTAAAATCAGTTATGCTGGAATTTTTAGAAAGAAGAAAATATGTAAGTGAGCAGTTTTTATCTCATTTAGTGATGTCAATTAGCTGAAACTTCAAAGGCACTTTTACTTAAATTCGTAACACGTACTTCAGGGAAGCCTTTTTCATTAAATTTTGAATAGAAAATATTCTTTACACTTTGGGTGAAATGTTGACATATACAGGCCAAGAGACACCAAATTATGCATTTTTTTCAATATTTCAATACGTTTAAAATATATATATTTATTAAACGAAACTTATAGGGAATATTACAAATTTATTAGCAAATAAAATAACAAAAAGGATTAAATCATTTTATTTGACTTGTATCAAAGCAAATGAATTTTTAAGGTATTTTTTTTTGCATTTTAAAATTTATTTTTTTAAATGAATCTATAAATATTGTGTCGGAATTTGAAGTCAATCAGAGCAAAATTGACGATGTTATGAACATTTGAGTGATGCTCTTTGAAAACTCTTTGCTGTATGGAACTGGCATCGACGACTATGTGTAGGTATAAAATAATTGTCGAGTTTTATTTTGAATTTTAAATTGTGCAAAACTTTAAAGCATTTTTCTGAAACTTGACATTTTTGAAGTCCGTGTACGCCATAACTCAAGATCTACTGGACCGATGGTTTTGAAATTTTTTATTTTAATTTTACAGTAACAAATTGGCCGACTTCTTTTAGCGAAAATCGGTGTTTTGGCTTCCAAATGCTACCAAAAATTGAAAAATCGAAAAAAAAATCTTCATCCCTTTACCTGGAAAAAAATCTTTTTTAACAAGTGCATTTTGATTTTTTTGTTTCAGATGATTTTGTTTCGAGTTATGATGTACACCGCAAAACAACTTTTTTTCGAAGTGCCTCCAGAGATTCACTGCCACTCGCTTATATATAAATATTTTGCAATGAAATTTTTTAGAAATAATGTATTATTATATAAAAATTAAGTAAACAAACTAGCACTACCTGTATCGCCAAAAAAATTTTTGAAAAAATGCCTTTTTTCACCGAATTAACCTTAATCCCCCCTTAATAAATTACTTAAATGATTGTCTAACGTTTTACAAAAGTTAGGCCAGATATATTGAGAAAAAAAATGATGTCGTTTATCTCCGTAACTGTCAACGTTTCACCTAAAAATTAAAGAATATTTTCTATTCAAAGTTGTGTGAAGACTCTCCCAAAGCTTTTGCTACTAGCTATGTTGATGTTCTTGAAAACGTAAGATTTATAAAGTATACTCACAAGAAGATCATGATAACGCAACATGGCATCAAGAGAATCTCAGCGATTGACACTGCCCGGAGAATGTTACGGGACTGGTACTCCACCAGCGCTATCATCAGTCTAGCTCCCCACCATGAAGTTTTACCGAGAGTCTGGAAGATATTGCACACATACATTAATGTAATGATAATGGTTAAGTAGCAATTAGTGTATAAAATTATACTAAAATCCTTCTTTTGAACCACTTCTTCTTGTGCCCTGTCCGTTTAACGGATATTGGCTAACATGTTGGCTATGCGGACTTTGTTTACTGCGGCCCGGAACAGCTCCACAGTAGACTGGCCAAACCATTGTCTCAAGTTTTTCAGCCATGAAGTCCTCCTTCATCCAGGGCCCCGACTTCCGGCAATCCTTCCCTGCATTATGAGATGAAAGATCTCGTATTTCTCTGGATGTCTCATCACATATCCTAGATATTGAACTTTTTAAATTTTTATTGTTTTAATAACTTCTTTTTCTTTATTCATCCGAGCCATAACATCTTCATTCGTAACTCTATCCAGCTTATTTTGAGAATTCTTCTGTAGATCCACATCTCGAATGCCTCAAGTTGCCTTATCAGTTCTTCGGTAAGCGTCCATGCTTCCATTCCATAGAATAATACTGAAAACACGCAGCATCTGACCATTCGAATTCGTAATCCTAGGTTGAGATTATGACTGCAGAACATCTTTTTCATGCAGATAAAGGTTGCACGAGCTTGCTCTATGCGGCATTTGATTTCAACTGAAGGATCCCATCTTTCATTTAAGTTGCAGCCCAAGTATACAATACTGTGTATCTTCTCTAGTTTCGTTCCAGCTATATAAAGATTGTCATTCAAGTCAACTGCATTATTTTTGCTTATAAGCATGTATTTTGTTTTGTTTGTATTAAGTTCTAACCCAAATTTCTCACATGTCTTCACTACTTGATTCAGCAGAAGTTGTAGATCCTCAATGTTTATAATATATATTCAATCTTTGCATTTCTTTTATGGTGTTCTGAATTTTTCCTGGCTGGAGCATACTCCTTACATTCCAATGTTCCTATTTTACTCATTTCTTCTTTTCTGTTCTTGATAGCAGCTGACCGGGAGATAGCACCCCTGCCCCATTTAAGGGGCGCCCGTACTCGGGCCGTTGTATTTATTAGCCATTACCATAATTTTTCCTGGGGAGATATAACGAGGTAGTTTCCCGTTGCTTTCCTCATCGCAGTATTGCAACCGGTTAGATAAATACGTTATCATCGCTTGCAAAATTTTGATACCAAGCCGTGCCGAAGTTACTCTTCTCCGCCTTGATTCAATACTGCCAGGTACTGCTGCCCTCTAGCAGTGGATCTCTCTTAGTCTGGCTCCTCATCTGTGAACTGTTTGGCTTGGGAGGCCCTTCTGGTAGCTCTCAGAATCCTAGATTTTCAAACTATGCAAAAAGCCCATACTATGAAAATAGGACTAACTTGCTGGTGTTCCGGAATGTCCTGGCTTAAACCACTTGCCACCAGATCACTAGGCGAGCATCATGACACTAACTAGCTACTCATAAGTTCGTAATGATTTTTTTTACAGGTCAATTAATTGGCACCAGACGTGGCATCTGGCTGTGTACCAGGAAATTTGTGTTAGTTTATGTCTATATATTTTGGTGGTTTGTAGTAGCAATTAATTAAATTATAAATTCACAATTCGCTGGTGTAGTTGTGATTCTTTAGAACACATTTTTCTTTGATAATTATTCTAAATTAAATGCCACCGAAATAATGTAAATAACAAGCTATCGACGATAAACAATTGGTTTCTGCTATTGAACACACATTGTTATTATTACAGAATAGTAATTTATATTTTATTTTAACTTTTTCCTCCAAAATATCTATCGAATGATTTGGCAATGTAGCATATAATTAAAATATCTTAAAAATTTAAATTGTTTCATATTATGTACATATTTGTTTATTGATTTAATAAAAATGATGTTTTCTTTATTATTTCATTCGAGTAAGAACTTGACAATTTATAGTTTAAATATTGAAAAATTAGAATGAAGAAATACTTGGAACGTACATGTTATATTGCAATTTTATATTTTGTTATGGAAAAATAAAAATCTGAGAGCATAAAAGGGAAAGTTCTTAGAAAAATAGGGTCATTTTCGTAATACTTTACAAAGCTGCAATACGTAGCTACAATATGTGCCTGTAATTTTATATTTTTATTCCTCATTTGGTAGCTATTTTTTCAAAGAAATTTCCTCTTTGTTGCTTGAATTATAGATTCATTTTCGTGTTTTAATTTCCTTGTTTCGTACGATAAAAGAATTGGTGGATTCCAGCTGGAATCCGGGAAGAAATTTGAAAGTCTTGGACATTGATCAGTTTCTTTTCCCGGGGCTGGAAAGAATATTAACAGTAGAACCTTGTTAATTCGAAATTCAAGCTACAAAAAAAATTGTGATACGATTGCGATATTCGCAAAAAATCGTAAAAAAAATTAAATAAGCCATTAATTTTGTGAAAGTCTGTATTTTTATTTCAAGAAATCATTTCAAAACGCAAATTCATTATGCTAATACAAAGATACATTTCTAATAAAGTAGTCCTCTTTCCATATAAAGACTGCATATGATGCACATTGTTTCGTTATGTTGGTGTTTACAGGGATAGACACCAACACAACGAAACAATGTGCCCCGTATGCACGGCTTACACATACTAATTCGATTCTATTTCTTAAATGGAAAGAGGTCTACCTAATATTGATATATTAGGTCCTTACATATGAAATTGACGTTTAGTATGGGAGGAACATAAAGCCGATTTTTTTTTATTATAATATATTTATTTAATCAAAGTATGTACCATTGCTATCTATGCACTTTTGCCATCTCATAGGTAGTTCATCGATCCCTTTACTAAAAAAACCATTCGGACGGGAATCAATAAAATCTTTGAAGGCGGTTTGGACTGCCCCATCGGAGTTGAATTTTTTCCTTTGCAAGAAGTTATCCAAATTTCGAAAAAAATGGTAATCTGTTGGGGCAAGGTCCGGAGAGTACGGTGGATGTCTTAGACATTCCAATTGAAGCTCCTCTAATTTGGTAGCCGTCTGTTGTGCAGTGTGTGGTCTAGCGTTATCATGAAGCAGCAGTGCCTAGAGCGATTAACCAGCCTCGGTTGTTTAGCAGCTAGCTTTTCCATCATGGTTTGCAGTTGCTGACAATAGACATCTGCCGTAATCGTCTGGCCAGATTTAAAAAAGCTGTAGTGAACGACACCAGCACTAGTCCACCAAACGCTCACAAGTAATTTTTTTGGAGTCAATCTTCGCGTGGGGCATGGTTTGGCTGGTTCGGCAGGGTTCAGCCATTGCGATGAGCGCTTCCGATTATCGTAAGGATCCACTTTTCATCACAGGTAATGATTCGTTTTAAAATCCCTTCATTATTGTACCGGTTGAGTAATGCAACGTAGCAGTCAACGCGCGTTTGTTGATTTGCTTCACTCAATTCGTGAGGTACCCACCTTTCAAGCTTTTTCACCTTACCAATTTGCTTCAAGTGGATTAAAACAGTTTTATCATTAACACCGCAGCCTGCAGCTAACTCGGATGTGGTTTGCGATGGATCCGCTTCCACAATAGCCTTCAATTCTTCATTATCAACTTTGGTCTCCGGCCGTCCACGGGGCTTGTTCTGCAGGTCGAAATTTCCAGAACGAAAACGTTGGAACCAAAAACGCACTGTGTTTTCTTTTGCGGCACCGTCGCCATACACATCATTAATCCTTCGAGCCGTTTCTGCAGCACTGGTGCCACGGTGGAACTCGTACTCGTAAATAACGCGATATTTCAAGTTTTTCATTTTGTAAACTGAGTGACGCAAAGAAAAAACAATTGAGGAAAAAACAAATGAATTATAATTTTCAAAACACAAATATATGAGTAAATAGCTGTATAAATTTGGATTTGGAATTCCTAACCAAAGAGAAGATATTTGAGATCAAATTTGCCAGTACGGCAAAACGCCAGTTTCATATGTAAGGACCTAATATTTGTTGTTATATACTTGTGAAAATTATCGATGTTTGAATTAACGAGATTTTACTGTAATAGCAATAATATTATTGTTCCTTATTAATATAGGAATTAATCAAAGTTAATTTATTAATTAATGCTTACATCCAACACTGTGAGGGAGTACATTGCAACGTGAAGGACGGCAAAAAATCCAAAGGGAATTATAACCACTGAAGACAAATATGTTAAGGAAATACTTATGTCAGTATAGTAGAATATCAACTATAATTCTAGTAACTAATTATAACTAATCTCACAAAAAAATCCAATCAAATACCAAAAACATTTTGTATGGGAAAGAAGATAAGGCAATCTCAATAATTCTAACACTTTAAATTAAAATTTGGCATATTAATAAATCATATTAAAAAAACATTCATTATCACACTACCCACTCAAAGACTAAAATGTAAAACGAATGACTCGCCGCTTGTTGTTTGGGACGATAAAGAAGAGACAGGAGCAGAGAAGCAGCGAACCCGAAGGAAGAAAAGGTGAGTGCTTGCCTCCTGTCCACTACATTCCGCCACATTATCTCCCTAACAATAAGTGTATCCTTTTATTTCAAACTAGCTGTACCCGGCCATGCGTTGCTGTGGCTCAGTCTTGTTAAATGGAAAAGAAAGAAAAGAGAAAGCACACGTTTCTAGAAATTATGTGCTTATTTTTGAGAGTTTGATGCGACCGCGACCTACATGTGACGTTCCGCATGGTGTCCTTTTTTTATTACAAAATAAGCTTCATTGTAAATAGGTTATGATTAATTTTAAAATTTCGCGCGGTACCGCAGTTGTCAGTACCGCGGTTGTCGGTACCGCGGTCGCACCGCAAGAGGTTGATTGGAGACCAGTGCGGGGAGGCTACCCCCCTCCCTGGCATAAACAGAGGGTTGAAGCCGTGTTCCCAAGCACTGACTTTTTTCAGTTCCGACCGCGGTGAGTATAGCAGACTGCGCTGCCCGGGCCCCTGCCCTCGGCAGCCCCTTCGGCGGCGGACGCCTTAGCCGCTGCCACATGTTTTTCAAGAACGCGGGTCGGAGTCATCAGAGTCGCTTGAGGAGAAGGCGGCCTGCAATGCCTCGGACCACTCAGGCGATGGCCGCTTCACCATGGCAGGCTACCGAGGAAAGCCTGAAGCAGCTCGGCGACTGGCGGGCCGACGCCAAGTGCTTCCGCGATTGGCCTGGACCACGTGTGCTCCCCGCGAGTTTCCGAGACTCCGGCCAGATCACGCTAAGCCTGGACCACGTGCGCTCCCCACGCGGCTTGCCACCCATAAAATCCAGATTGCGGCAACGAGAGCCCACGGATAGTTAACGAAGTGTTTTTTTTATTGTGATGTTTTTTGTAGATTGAAAATGTGAAAGGACATGACGAACTTATGTGGGAGGTCGGACTGGTTATGTTAGGCTAAGATTAGTTATAAAGTTAGTAATAGTGTTTTAGGGTGTAAGAAGATTTGACTTTTCTTTTGCTGTAATAAATGTATATAATCGTCATTGTGTTTTGAAACTCCCACTACTTTCCTTGACATTCCATTGATAAGGTCGCTTCGCACATTACGTCACATAATCTGCGCCTCACGCGATTATTTATGCGAATAAACCTCCCTATCAAGCAGTGGGTATAAACTTAGGTTATGCTGTGACCGACTATATACCTATATTAGAAATATATATATATATATATAT
>JADDOH010023603.1:0-38755 GCA_016648135.1 Agrypnia vestita | reverse complement strand
GATGATGATGATGATACTATTGAAACGTCTCCTGACAATATATAACTGGGACACTGCTGATGATGGTGATGATGATGATGCTATCGAAACGCCGCCTGACTATATATAACTGGGACGCGGCATATGAATAGACAAATAAATACTTAATTAATTAGTGAATCATCAATTAAATAAATAAATAGAAATGAATAATTAAGTTCGGCGTCGAGCACACGGGCCGCGCGATCCCTGGAAGTTCACACACATGCAGAGAAGGGTTATTTGGCAAATTAATTCGCCCCTATTATGGTCAGTACGGATTCAACATGCAAACAACACCTGTGGAAAACATATGTAAAGTTTACGGTACAGGGTTAGCTTTCACTGTCGGCGCTTCTTCCGTCTCTGTCTGGGGTGTCGAACCCGAGACCATTCTTCTTAATCGTGCGCCACCTTTATATATCGTTATAATCTCAAAACGGAAAGAGGATGACATGACTTACCCATCTGCCGCCGATTATATCCATTCCAGTGCATCGTAGTTTCACTTTATGTACCTCACTTTATACCTAAGGATTGCGAACACTTGCCCCGCACGCGCATACGATTCACAGGCCCCTAATTAACTATAGTTCGCGACCTAACCTTTGATCCTGCCATCACGCGTTTTTAAGTTCCCGTAGCTGGGGCTTAGTATCCAGCCTCTGTAACTATACGGTGTATATACTCTAACCAAACCGAAACTAGACATTATTTCCCTTTCTTTGAATTTATATTCCTCGGGATACCGGAATTAGACTCTAGCTCGACAATTGTAAGTATTCATATATCTTAATAATACTGTAACATAGTCCTTACGCATCCGTACTTACCCGGGTCATCGAGACTAGACTCCAATTCTAATGATCATACTCTAATGATTATACGCACCGATATTTTTCATAAAACCCGTTACCCGTTATTTTCCGATGTTACATATTCTTATATTTATCCGAAATACCGGGATTAAGCTTTGAATCTAGGATTCCATCCATTTATAAGTTTTAACAAACCCATGAAGCAACCACTTGTCCACTTGTTGTTGTTAAAGAATTGATTGCTTCTATAATAAAACCCCACTAGTCTACATCTTTATAAGGTCAATACATATTACTTTTAGGGTCCGCCGGTTTAGTTTTATTCTTAATATAAATTTATTATCATCTCGAATATTTGATGTCTACTCTCCGGCAAATTTTAATATAGTTTAAATCATTTTAATATAGTTTATCATTTTAATGTAGTTTAAAAATAACGGGATTCTGTAATTTTTACAAGTATAAACAACCCCAATCTTACCGAAACCATTTTATGTAGTGAAAGACGCGGGATTTATATTCTTCCTAAAATGTAAAATGAACCCGGTCTAGATGAAACATCCTTATTTAGTTTCAGGACAACGAGGTTTACGCGTTCCACGAGGAATATGATATAACCCGATCTAAACGAAGGTAATTTTATATAATTTTAGGACAGCGGAACTTACAAATTTCATAAAGTATATCGTGAAGCCAATCTAGGCGGAGCACTACGTATATTTTAAACAGAGTAAGAGTTTAAATTTTACCATCAAGTCTAATACACCGCAAGAATGTCCTAGGCATAGTAAACAAAATAGCGGTCAAAACTGTAGTGTTTCTATGTTCACACGTTTTAGCTCAAAACGAATACTATAATTTCACATTTATAATACAAGACGCGAATTTCTAAACGAAACATTTTAAAATAGTTCTAATTGAAATCTACATGTTTCATATTTATTAAATGAAGGCGCGAATTCTAAACGAAACACTAACATTGCTCAAAAACGGGACCCTATATTTATATATGCTTAAAATGAAACGCGAATTCCCGAACGATAGCATTTTATATAACTAAATGTAACGAAATCTTATATAGTTTATAAATAAGAAGACCCGGCCCCAGGCGGTTTTTATATATTTTCAATATAACGAGGCCCTATAACATCTTTATAAGTATAATACAACCCCGGTCTATCGAAACAATGTACTAGAAGTTTTTATATGTTTGAATACATGATATACGTTTTTTTTTTATACGCGTTTTTATACGCGAGATTTACGTTTTCGTACAATACAAAGTAACCCAAATTATACAACCGCGAAGTTTACATCACTCCTAAAGTATAACCAGAACTAATTGAAACATTTTTTCATAGTTTAAGTCCGCGAGGCAAATATCTTTCATAAAATATAAAATAACCCGAATCAAATTAAACATATTTTTACCTTATAGACTTTCCCCAACGCGCGTAATAATCCCGGCCACATGAAACGTTTTTATATGTTTTAATAGCGCGGGACCTATGTTTTCCTATATAATATAAGATAACCCGGGCCGAACGGAAGCAATTTTATATACTTTATAAAATAGTGAAACTTGTACTTCTGTAAAACCGTAAATAAACCCCGACCCCCACGAGATTATTTTATATAATTTTTTAGAATAATGAAATTTCATACATCTGTAAAATTGTAAATAAGTCCCGATTCTCACGAGATTATTTTATATAATTTTCTAGAATAATGGAATTTATACATCTGTGAAATTGTAAATAAACCCCGATTCTCACGAGATTATTTTATATAATTTTCTAGAGTAATGGAATTTATACATCTGTGAAATTGTAAATAAACCCCGATTCTCACGGAATTACTCTATATACTTTTAAACGAAATGAAAATCTAGATTATTATGGGCTGAACCTGATACCCCGCGAGATCAGCTATATATTTTTCACTAGACGTATTTTTGATCCCAGAATTTATTCGCTATAATTTTAACGGACTATTAAACATAAACAACAAAAAAAAATATTAAAATAAACTAAATATTCTTTCGATAACTAAAATAAACCCGGTCTAATCGAAACATTTCATATAACGAAATATTATATGCCTTACAAATGTAAAAATTAAAATGAGACCTCGCGTATTTAGCAAAGATAGGTATTTTATAAGACTTATTTAAAATCGAATCTGTTAGTAACAACTCCTTTATCTTTTAACAACTTCCCGCGTGTTTAGCATAAAATAGGTATCTTTATAACGCACAGCTAGTTTCCGGAGATCTGCAAATATCAGTTCTATATATGCCGGACTAATCAACTTAATAAAGCGCAGTAATTTCCGAAGTTCTAATATGCCAAATTAATTACCCTTTATAAAATAAAATCAAACCCGTACCCCCCTTTTCTTTTAACGTGAGCAATCAACAATGTCGAAGAGTATATTTACCCGTACACAACTTTCACTTGAAATTAAACTATAATTTTCAACCACTGGGACACTCTAAGTCGACGGTAACTTTCACTCAAAAAAACAACCGACGCGGATTTCACACTCCCGTAGACGTTCACACCAACTGCCTGAATTCTGCTGTGTCTTGACATTTTAAAACCCCCCTAGCGGGAAAAGGTCCTAAGTCGTGTGTTTCCAGGATTTTCAATATTCTACTTTCCTTGAAACCAAATCTTTGTTCCTAAGATTCAGTTTGGCAAAAAAAAACCATATCTCCTCTCGGATATGTCAGTTGACCCCACCTTCTGTTGCCGTCTCTGTCTCCGTCCCTGTGCCTGTTTTGGGACGGACTCAGTGGCTTCGGACGATTTGAATTCGCTTCACAAGCGCGATAATTAATTTTTAATATTTAATTTCTAAGTTCAGTCCATATTGTCGTTTGATCAACCGTAACCACAATCTATCGGGTACTCCCCTAATCATAGTTGATGTTTCTTCACTATCTACCATTATCATGTCCCGTTCCCTCGTATTTTCACTCGTCTTTATCGGAAATTTAACGTTTCTTGGCCGCTATATCATGGGATCAATTTCCATATATTCACCACGTGCACACTGCATACCTAGATATAACAATCATCCAAAGGTACTATACCTAATTTTAAATTAATTTTGGGCGATCTTTTCTCGTGGATCACCCAATGAATCCTGTCTTTTGCCCGCGCACCTCCGCGCACAGGGACGTATTAGTTCCCTCCGTTGCGGAATTTAAACATAATTTGTAACCATTTATTATTATTTTTATTGGCAGTAAGATTGATCCACAAAATAACTATGTTACATAGACAGTGAATATTCTCGAACAATATAATACTGGAAGAGTACTATTCGCTATAACACAATAAACTATTAATGTAAGTTAAAGTAAATTTTTAAATTCAGTGGAAGATTTTTAAGATCGTTTTGCTTTTAATTTTTCCCAAAACAAAATAAATAAACAAATAAATAAACACACAGATACACACTCACACAACCCACTATTGGACATGTTTTTCTTATTCTTTTATCGATTGTATGTATGTGTTTTCGCGTAATTGGCCCAAAACTCTGTACATCAATTATTGTTTTTCTTCAAAGATTGATTAATTATATGGCTGTAAGAAAACCAATAAATGAAAATAAATAAAATAAATAAGTAAATAAACCTCCAGTGCCGCAGGCAAGGCGTCGGATTAATTCAGTGCTTATTAATTGCCAAGGTACTGGACGCCTCCGCTGATAACTATATACCACTCACCATGTTCTTAGAGGTGTGTTGAAAGATTGCTAGTATCTGTCGAATCGGTCTCAAGTAGTTGTCTGTATTTGTACGTTTATCATTATTACATGCTCTTGCTATATCCGTTCCACTTCACATTATTGTTCCTCCCGTCTTCGAATTTCTATCACACTATGTTCTCCTATGTTTTTGGTACTTATATGCTTGCTTCTTCGCGTTATATTACATTTACTCCCAATTATATTTGTTTCATTTATCCATCCATCTATAAGATCCCCATACGCTTTTTTCCTTTTATTACATGTGTATATGGGCCGCAAATTCATATTATTTTATTTACAATATTCTTATCTAGATACACTTGTTCCAATTATGTTTTGTGGTTATTACTACCAAACCCGGCGAAATCTGAGCTAGAATAGCCAATCGTATACACGTTACCCGTCCTGTTGAAACTACGCTAACGTCGGACAGGTTTGTAGTGATTACATAGTTAATATATTGTATCTATATTCGAGTATATTATTTTCTTGTCGTGCCATTAATATGCTTACACGTTATCGTTATCTCTTTCCTAACTGTATATACCGTCATTGCACAATTACCTATCTGTTGTAAAAGCCTGAAGAGCGTTAGTCTACAGATAAATATAATAGAATTATAGTTAACTTCTCTACCCGCCTACGTTATTCGACTCCCGCGAAACGAAAATGAATCATTATTCGCTCCTCGATAGAGCGTCAGTCTACAGATAAATATAATGGAATTATAGTTAAATTTCCTATCTGCCTACGTTATCCGACTCCCGCGAAACGAAAATGAATCACTATTCGCTTCTCGACAGAGCGTTAGTCTACAGATAAATATAATGGAATTATAGTTAACTTTCCTATCTGCCTACTTTATCCGACTCCCGCGAAACGAAAATGAATCACTATTCGCTTCTCGACAGAGCGTTAGTCTACAGATAAATATAATGGAATTATAGTTAACTTTCCTATCTGCCTACGTTATCCGATTCCCGCGAAATGAAAATAAATCATTATCCGCTCAGTTAAGGTCACCCCTCTGGTACATCGTATACGTTTTATCCGTGCTTCACGGCCAATTCCTATATATTTTTTATGGGGCGTTTTCCTCTCGCGATCCCCCGATTAGGACCTGCCTTTCTTAGTTTTGCTCAATATTCTGCCTCTCTGTTGCCCGGGAATCCACTCGAGACCACGATTAATGACATTTAAACGGTTTCAAAAACCCAGCAAAAAAGTCCATAATTCAGAAACCTCGTGGAACTGTCAATATCATCGTCACCTTAGAGTAGACGTTAATCGGTTTTTTAACGACTCTAAACGCAATAACCGCGCCCCAAATCTCTGAAAACCGTGTTCAGCATTTTTTATGGGAAGCACATGTGGACCGCTCGGACCGCATCGATCGTCAACCATTTGTACCAAACACGGCTTTACCACAAGATTAATATGATTTATAAGAATTGATTAGTAACTTCCCGTAATCTATATCCGATCAGTCGCTACTAACTCCCTCCCAATACTAGCGTTTCATCATTCCCAAATTTTTGTAGCTCCAATACTCCGCCAGGTGGGTTTAGCTCAATTTTTCCCCGCGTAGCATTTAAATCATGTTAGAGTTCAAAATAAAAATAATAAAATAAAAATAAAAAATCTATAGAAACAGGTGATTCATCACAAGAGGAACCAAAGAAAAAGAGATAGCGCTTTATCAGTACCGCTCTTTGCAGGACTAGATCGCACAGGTATACCTTAATGCCGAAAATATTAGAAAATGCTGCGAGGAGAAACATGAGCGATAATTTATATCGTTTAAAATAAATGTTTCATATCAAAATATTTGATTATAATTTTAATAATCTTATTTATTTTTTTACTAAATTAACAATAGAAAATCCCTCTCAATCAAACATCGTCACCAAAATAAACATATATTACCCCCGAGGGAAACATCGATTGGCCGTTGGGGCCTAACCGAGCTAAATCCGGGGATCACTCAGTATGTAGGCCTCGTCCCAGAGAATGGAGGTTCGATGTTTTCGCGGTTCGTTAACAAGCCTCTTGTCACACTTTTACGAATGTGGGCGACCCCTCGTTCCCGCATTGACACACTTCGGGCGAGTGACTTTCTGCGACAGTCGTCGACGCGGGGCTCGTTTTAAAATTGTTTCCTCAATTTTCATTCTGCGCATTAACTGTGTCGCCTGCGAGCCCTCGCTCGCATTGGGATTATCAAAGATATTAACGAAGACATGAGAAAATATACTTTCAAGAACCTCATAATAAAATATACTGTTGAACTAGGTACCGAAAACATTGTATTTTACCACTGATATTTTATGGTTTCATGACCGCTGCTTTAGAATAAACTATCATACGTTAAAATACATTCGCATTTTTATCATGTGTCATTGTTTACATTTATTATATTTATGAATTTTTTTTATAATATGAAATTTTCATTTATATTATTTTTTTAAATTAAACGTTTAAACAAGACTCGAGATCCAAGTACTCTGTAGAAAGACACAACCAAAAACAAAGCTTGAAAAATCATATTGATGTGATTGTCATCTCACCCGTGCGCGGCGCGCTGGGCGAGGGGGGCCGCGCACCGCGCGACGGCGGCGGCGAGCCCGCGCATTTCAGTCTATACGATTTAATTAATTCGACTTCTTGAGTATGAGGTATAATTTTATGAATATTTTTATATTAATGACAGTGAAATTTTCTTAGTACGCATGTAAATTTTACTTAAAATAATCGATATTTTAATGGTTTTATGGATACTGCAATAAACTGCAGAACGTTTAATTTTTGTCTTTTTTAAAACTGTATATTTAAAACTTTTCGAAAAATATTGATGTTTGAAGAGCACCAAACTGTATAAATCAATTTGTAAATAAAATATTTGGTCTTTATTTGAAAATATACGAGATTAAGTGTACCAAAGAATGTTGCGTGAAAACTAAAATATTGTTTTGGGTTTATAATTTTCTGATGTTATAACAATATATTTGTTCATATTTTTTTAAGTTTACGTTAAATTTAGCAAAATCGAGAGCAAATACGAAAAATGTGTACTGGGGCCTCTTAAGTTAAAATATATATATATATTGACTTTACTTACGTGATGTCTTTGTAAAAATATATTTTTTATATTCATAATGCTTTCAAAACATATTTCAATAGTATTTGAGAGTCATACTTCTATGGATTGCAGAAGAGCTATTATAATGCATCTGTACAAAGAGAACGGGTTGCGCATGTTCTGCGCAGGCTATCGGTTCTAAAGGCCTGCTCGGCGTTTTTGGTAAACTGTATGGGATGATTGATGAAAAGTGAACTTCTGATGAATTTAAGCATGCTAATGGTGCTCGAGAAAGACAAAAGACTGGCTAAGTGTACATAATGGTAAGCAATTAATGCTTAGAACATATGAACGAGTATGTATAGTTAGGAAGTATGTTTACTAGGGACGGAAAGGCTGAGAAGGATATTGAAAGGAGGTTAACTGCGGAAAATAATGTAAATGATGCTCTCAATATTCTTATGACGAACAGAAATCTGTTACACAAAATGAGAATAGCGGTTCGTAATGAAGTTCTGGTGCTAATTCAAGTTATGGTGGTTAAATGTGGTGAAATTTCAGTCCACTTAGGCGCATATCTGAAAATTTTTGTACGATAGACTGAAAAATGAACAAATCAAATGTGAACGTAGTTCAATCAAAGCTTAAAAATGTCCTTAGGTTTTCACAACCGTTTAGAATCTTCTGTGTATAGTTTTCTGGGATATTCTGCCGACTTCTTTGGCCAACGTTTCGGATCTCATTGCAGGGTCTATCATCAGGGCTGATGTTGATGATCACATCAGCCCTGATGATAGACCCTGCAATGGAATCCGAAACTTTGGCCAGAGAGGTCACATATACGTGACAGAAAATCCCAGAAAACTATACACAGAAGACAATCAAAGCTTGTTTTATAGTGGAAGATAAAATAGAGAAATAATCACTTAGATGGATTGGTCGTGTGTGATATATGAATAAAGAGAGGATGGTTAGGAAAATATGTTAAGCTGTAGTGTTGGAGGAGGCAAGAACAAGGCAAGCAAGGCTATAAAATTGAAGAGCCAGCATGAGAAATTGTGTGAAAATGGGCAAGGAAAGGTAGCAAACCAGGACAGAAGAAGGTAGCGTTTTAACTACCTCTGCTGGGAAATGGCGTGATAAAATATGATATTAGATTTTTTTTTAGCAGTATATGTTATATGACTGGACACAAATACTTTGATCATTCCAAGTATTCGTAGTCACTCGGCTTACCATTGAATATACTCAATTGTAGTGATTAATGCGGAATTGAGTAGGCAGAGATATCACTCGCACGCCTACTAAATAAAGTTTCACTTTATTATTCCACCAAATAACAATCCACAATATTTTTAAAATTAATATGAATCAAACTACTTTTTTCTAAAACTAAGGTTTTCGATGACAAAATTTTACTTTGTCATTGAATTTTTGATGATTATTTTTACTTTTTAAATAGATATTGGAACGTAGATCGTAAACATCTCGGTAAAGCTGGGCTTACATAACTTATCGAAAAATAAATAACTACCCTGAACATTTTTTCAAAAACCTTTTTAACTTTTGTGCTTCTTGTTCAAAAGCTCAACTCGAGAAAGGCTAAAGTATTGAAGTGGTATTTTAAATGGATTCATTATCTCCCCTTCAAGTATTCGCTTACAATAAAAATTGAAAGTAAATCAAGGAAAGGAATTCCCCTTGGTCTTAACAAATATTTATTTATTCAAGACCCACCCGCACCTGCGAGCCAAACATAACAAACGTAAAGCTCTTCTTTTCAATTGCTATATTATTTATTCTGTATACTATATATAACTTGCGTGTCTCGGATAATAAAATAAGTTTTTCTATGTTCTCAGAGAATAGGGGGACCATTCTGTTTCTTAACATGAAAAAAACTTACATGTTCTTGTCTCAAAATCACACGATGTCATAAAACCTGAAGCGAGAGCGTATACCAGTCTTCGCGTCACACTGGTATTTATTATTCAGTGTTACCTAATTGCAACCTTCAATATGTTATATACCTATAACGTATGGTAGGTTGTACCCAACCTACGCATAATTTTGTACGCATAGGTTGGGGCACGGGATATCTATTGGTGTATAATTAATTTGGTCATCCAACAGAAAGGTATAAACATAAACACCTAGTAAGAAAAGAAGACAAAAATATAGTTATACCTATATGTCTCCGTCAATAATTATAGGACGACACATATAAGACGATAATAATTTTACAGACTTATTTAACATAGTATTAATAAAAACACATCCATACATGAACATATTTAATTTATAAAAATACGGTAAGTTTTGAGTCCTAGCAGACATTCCTTAAATGTGTCTTTGCCATGTATGTTTGCCATGCAATTATAGGACGACACATATAAGACGATAATAATTTTACAGACTTATTTAACATAGTATTAATAAAGACACATCCATACATGAACATATTTAATTTATAAAAATACGGTAAGTTTTGAGTCCTAGCAGACATTCCTTAAATGTGTCTTTGCCATGTAACAGTAGTAGTAGGTAAATTGGCAGAATGTATATAATTTTTTATAATATATAGGTACTGAGAATTTTGAGCGCATGATATCTTCAATTGATGGACAATTGTCATTGAAGTCTCTTTGAATACAGGTACTGTTATGAATTTTAGTATTAATTTCTGAGTTTTTTTTCTGTTAAAAAGAAAAGCGGAGAAAATAACTTTTATCAGTATTAATAAAAAGCAGATTTTCATCGGTACATTTTTACAGTATTTACATCACCATTTTCTATAGTTTTAGCCTCAGTCCAGGTTTTTTATTAATTATTAGAACCGGATCATCTGCGTAACAAGTATGTTAAGAAGCGATCAATGAGTGCATTTTAATTAGATCCAGACACCGACTGTTAGATCATTAGAAAATTCATCCTACGAAAAGATTTATACTAGACTGTATCAGAGATTTAGAGTCAGCTCTTCCAAACAAACTTTACTTTATCTCTAACAAGCAGGCAATGGACCAAGTACGCGCATTGCAGCAGGAGGGAAAGGCGTTCACACGTATATAACAATTTATTGTTCTGCAACGCTTCACGAATTACAGAAAACAATCGTGTGATGTCATCTTCACTGCGCTAATCTACGATACGTGGAATACGACTTCCAGATGAAAAGGGGCTGCTAGAATCTAAGTATGGGATCGTCTTTGCAACCCGACAATCAGATCATCCTCTAAAAACTGACTTATTATTTATAATTAGAATTATTGATAATTTTTATGTAGGTTATGGTACGAATGAATGTTACGTTATTTTAATTTGTATTATTATTCACTTATTTTCTGTTCCTTTAGCGCGATTTATATTTTTATGAAAATTTTTGCCATGTCCTGCTGAAATAAAAAAATATTTTTACAATATATGTTATAGATGTCTCACGGAGACGAAATGATATTTTTATGAGAAATTAGGTATGAAAGTCTTTGAGTGTTCATAGGGCTTACGACCTATCGAACGGCTGACTTAAGTGATCATTTTACACAATGTACCGTTCACCATTTCCACTCATGAAAGAATTCCATGTCTATCAAATTTTTGGAAGTTGTAAACATTTAATTTTTACGACGTGTTCCGTATATATATCGTAATAATCCTTAGTACGACCGGCATCCAAAGCTTTTTCATTCCTCTTAAATGACCACAGATGTCACTAATGAGATATCTATTTTTATGATTGGATGTTTTTTAGCAATATCCTTTATATGTGTAATGAGTTTTTTCCGAATTATTAGGATTACACTGGAATACGCCTGAAATATCATAAAAAAAATTTAACTCCTTTTTAGACCAGTATTTCCTTCAAATTTGGACAAACTCAAAATATATTTATACAACTCTGGAAACCAATAACTAACTTTAGAAATTAATCATAAATAATAAATAGCATGCATTATTTTATTACATTTATTAATCAAAAAACAAAGTCGCGCCATCACTCTAAGAAAACTTATAATGAAAAATAAATCTCAAAATTGTGTGTTTACAATTTTGTTCCTCGGTATCTTCTCGGCAGATCAAAGTAGGCCGCAATATCTCGCCTGTAGCACGAAAACGTACAAGATGGAATTATGAATTAATTGGAATACCTATTTCGTAAAAGTGCTTTTCACTCCGCAGTAATATCATTTTAGGTTTTAAACGTTATTAAAAATTCATAAGTTAGTAAGCTTTATTGATATTTTTGGTATGTATCTAAATTGAATCGCGAGTACGGCAATTTATGCAAAGTAAAACACCATTATTTTCGAAAATATGGAAACCCGCTGCTTCAAAATAACTAGGGTAAAAAATCAGATTCATTTAGTTGAAATAAAATGTATTTTAGAATTAATTTTCCATTATTTCGTAAATTGTTTATTATACAGAATTTATAAAATGTGATAATAAAGCATCTTGACGAGACTTTCGGCCCACGACCCTACTGGGACAAGGGGATGGAAATGATGTTGATGTTTGTAAAATTGTTGTCATTCAACCACTTATAAAGTTCATCAGATACATCACAATTCGACATCGCAGAATAGTCTACTCACACTCAACACTCTTAACATAATATGTAAGTGCTTAAGTCTGAATTAATCTAAATATAAACTTTTTTGTTTGAAAAATTATTAGAATTTTTATACGTTTATTTTTTATTGTCAAGCGCCTTAAAAATAAATTGATTTCTAATATAAAATTTTAAAGTTAAACATATATGTTATATGAATTTTAAGAAGACATCGATTTCAAATGTATACCTATAAAACTTATATAAAACCGAAAGGTTTTACCTGTCAGGTTACCTATCTATTCTTAAATACAAATTATTTATTCTAATACAGGACATAAAAAAATTCAATTGTATGTTGGGTATACTTCAAGTAGATCTTTGTGCCTCTTAGAATTCATGAAAACCTAAAGATGTTTAAGTAGAAACCTTCAAATAATATCAAAATTGGTGCAGTTGCCATTGAATATAATAGATATGTATACGAATTTTTGGACTAAGTACGATTATAATACAATTTAAAAAAAATATTAATTTGATATATATATATGAAAGTTGACTCCACTATACAAATTACTTTTGAAAAATTCTATTAAAATTGTTTATATATTTTCATTATAAATTATAAATTATTAACCTAAAAAGAGGTTGAATATGGTAGTACTTCGACAAAGGTCGTGATATTTTGATATATTTTTTAATGTTATTTAAATTTTTACTAAACTATACTTTGTAAAGCTTGTTTCTCGCTATTATAGTTATCAGATTTGTCCCACCTGATGAAATATTGATAACTAATGTAAAAACAGTAGATTTTTAACCCATTCAGAGACAGAGAGGCCGCGCAAGAACAGGAAGAATATTTTTTCTTATTTTTTGATATTTTTTTGGAATTTGATGTAAACAGGAAAAGTGGAGAGGTTAGAATAACGTAACGCGATTTTATTTTAATATTTTCTTCGAAGCGTTTGAATATTTTCGTAATGATTCTATTTTTCATAGTCGTTCATTGATAACCATTTACAAGGTAGAGAGTTCGTTTTTTCATTGTAATTTCATTTTTCACTACCAACAATACGAATGTGATTAGAAAATTCAGTAAAATTTATTTAATATTAAAGTTTTCAAATTTCATGCAACGGCGAAGTTCTTTTATTTTAGTATTTATATTTCATAGTCAATATATCAATATATATATGTGTAAAAAGAAACCCGTGTTTCCCCACCCACCAAGTTTTCTCCACAACCACCCACCGATGGTTACGTTGGTAGATAGCCCTTGGTGTCACATTAAAAATATGCGAGTTTAGTGGGGGTGGTTGCGCGTGGGTGGGGTGACGAAAATGCGCTTTCTAGCACATTGTTTCGTTACGGGAAGGCCGCGAATGCTTCAGATTGTTTCAAAATAGGCGCGCCGACTGTGTCGGTGAGTCTAGAAGGTTCCGGAAAAACCCGCTCTAGAAATTTCTGGAAGGATTCTAGAAAATTCCCGAAAGATCTATAAGGTTCTAAAGTGAATGGCGGAATGTGTCGGTGTGTCTAGTAGTTCTATGACCATCCAAATAGTGTGAAAATCTACGCGTGCGAAGCCGCGCGGGCACAGCTAGTAAATGGATAAACAAACCCATCTGCTCATCTGTTTTGCGAAATGCATCATCAAAATATATTATTATAGGCTTACCGGTGATGGAGAGAATGGTGATGACCAGCGCGAGCGCCAGCGCCGCTCGGCGCCCCATGGTGGGCGGTGGGGGGCACTACCCCTTGGGGGCGGCCCGCCCCGCCAGCCGCAAGGCCGACCCCGAGCACAGCTGCTGACATAAAAACAATACCGCTATAATGGAACGCCATACAACTATCAATATGTTTATTACTAGCTCTTGCTACCCGGCGTTGCGCGGGTTATTTATTTATTTAATATATAAACGGTACAACGTACCATTAAAAAAGAAAACAATTTACTTAAAAAATGTTAAAAGTGATATATAAATATATGTGAAAAGATGATAAACAAAACATTAAGCAAATGATATAAAGTATTGTCACGTGTCGTGGCTGCAAGAGGAATTAATGAAAACGCTGGGATTTAATACAGGATTTATTGAATACAGATTAATTAATTAAACTCGCCTACAAAGTCGCTTATTACTTATAAATGTAACGTTATTCCTTAAATTTAGCTGTTTTGCAAATTTATCACTCACTTTCACATTATATTCGCTTTAACACTTTATTCACTGTTCACTAGCACATTCCATCCATTTCCGCACTTATTAATTTCGCTTTATTTTTTATTTCGCTCCGTAAGAACTTTCTAGAACCGCTGTCAAATTTACTCCTGTTTGGCACCACTGGCTTCTCGCTGCTACCGTTTGCTCGGTCGGCCTGACACGCCACTCGCGGCTACCTTTGCTTTATTATTGCCTGTCAACGCACACGGAAAACAACAACTCTCCTTACTTCCGTGTGTCATATTTATATTCGCTTATGCTGTTTTCCAGACGTTTCCGGTATTTACTCGCAAGTACTCGTAAATTTCAGATGTTCCTGGAAAGTAACAGACGTCGCTTGAAAGTTGGAGGTGATTCCAGATCCTTCGGTAGCTTTGTGCCAACTTCAAACAACTGTCACTTGACAGAAGTGCGTGATTCTTTTTAGCCTCGTTAAAAAAATTAAAAAATAATAAACAAATCCAATGTTAAACTCAAAAAGCAATAAAACTAAAAGCAAATAAAATAATAGTAAGCAAATCAAGTCTGAAATTCAAGAGACAAACAAAATTACAGCAAAATGAAAAAATTGTAAGCAAGTCCAACAAATCAAATCTGGAACTGAAGAAGCAATGAAATTACAACAAAATAAAATCAAATATGAAACTCAAAAAGCGAAAACAAAAGGTAGACTTGAAATCAATAATTATAATTGACCGAATTCGGAAAATTTGGAAAATTATTCTTTAGGACTTGGCGGGTAATAAACACGTCATTTTCCCCCTATAATTTTACCCATTCCTCTCCTCTTGATATATTTCCGATGCAAATCTGTACTATTCAACCGATGGGACTCGAAATTTGGAAACTTACTCTTTAGGACTCGGCGGATAACATAGGTAATAATTCCTCCCTATTATTTTACCCCTTGCCCTGTCCCTGATATATTTTCTGTCCCAGATATATTTCCTGTCCCTGATATTTAACCTGTAGCGTTCAAGTCAAAATTACAACGTTGGATTCAAAATTAGAAACATACTCTTTAATACTTGGCGTGTAACATAGGTGACGTTTCCCCCCTATTCTTTTACTCTTTCCCTTTCCCCATATATATTTTCGATGCAAATATGTAACGTTCGACCGAACGGACTCAAAATTTGGAAACTTATTCTTTAGGACTCGGCGGTTAATATGTGTAACATTTTACTTCTATTATTTTATTCTTTCTCCTCCCCCTGTTATATTTTTGATGCAAATCTGTACCGTTCTACCGGTCGGACTCAAAATTTGCAAACTTATTCTTTAGAAACCGGGGGGTAACAAAGGTGACATTTCCTCCCTCCCCTTTTACCCTTTCCCTCCCCTTGATATAATTTCGATGCAAATCTATATCCTTCGAATCGAACTTTTGTTTCCCCCCACAAATTTATTTTTAACTTAATCTTTAACCCGTGCAACGCTGGGTACGAACAGCTCTATATATATATATATATATATATATATATATGTAAACCAAGTAAATATAATATTTTGTAACTACCAGTTAAAACCTGTGATTGACTTTCTTTATGTTTCACATTAATTGCTTATTTCTTAATTATTGTCAGCCGTTGGTTTTCCGAATAAATATAAATAAATAAGTATTCTAATGATGATGTTAAATAATTCGGAAACATATAATTTATAGGTACATTAAAAGTAATATTGCTTAATATTCCACATTAAAAAATATACGGTGTCATTACCTTCTACGAAAAAAGTGTTTGCTTTGTTATGGGAAGGACATTAAATATCTCTAGATAGTTCATTTGAATACATGCAAGAAACTGATATGTAATATTCAAAATGTTGATAATGTGTGGATGTTCTTATGGTGGAATTGGTGAACATAACCTCGAGTACATCATCACATTACATATATGTATCACTTAAGCCAGCTCGTACAGGTCATAAGCTCTGGGCCGCCCTATAAAAACTTTTATACACGTCCCAAATTACTTCATCTCTTTGAGACTTCTTTAACTTATCTTAATTAAGAAGTTAAATATTTTTGACCAATATTAAGAAAATATTTTACAAGATCGCATTCTTTATTGAAAAACTAAAAACTTTTTATTAATATAAACATTTATTAAGTAAGTTTATGGTAAGTAGTGGAGGTTTTTCTTTCAGTACAATTGAATGTTATCAAGCTTTGTTATTATCGAAACCATGTTATTCTTGAAATAATATTTGAAGAAAAGTATGAAAACGAGTATTTAATTTGTACTATAGTAGTAACGATTACATTTAACAAAATAAGTTAGTCGCACCTAAATACAAATTAATATAAATAAAAGACCAAGTCTTATTTACTCCAGAACACTAAAAGTATGTTCACGCTTAGGTTGTTCCGGCAATGTTTTATGCAAATCTACTTCTCCCTTATTTATAGCCTGATGCCCCAACATTACGTTCAAAAACCAAAGTTAGGAAATCCAGAATTACCATAACTGGAATAATTCAAAACACCTTTGATGTTGTTGAATTGATCTCGATTTTAACTAATAGTTTTGTCAGTCTAGGTATTAGCCATGAATAGTGTTTAGAATTCGAAAGGGTATTTGATTCTCTTGAGAAATCAATCAAGGCAATGTACGGTATTTTTGGGATATTTCAATTTCAGCGATAAAATACTATATGTACCTATACACAGGGTAAATACATAAAGAGGCAATTAACTGAATGAATGGTTTTCCTTGAAGTCAGCACCGAGATGGTGTGATCAACTGTCTATTAATACTGTAGTGAATCGATTTTCTCCGATGTGTATTGAAATAAATATTTGGCTTTGTTTATTAGATGTTCCAATATACTCTTTAGTTAGAATAATCTCAAAGTCACAGTAAATTTGTGTGGAATATTTAAATATAACTATAACAACACGTATATAAATAATATAAACGTTATAATTTTTTGTACAAATATTATATTAAACACACTGCGCGCTTTCTGGAAAAATTAATATGCATTATTAAAAAAAAAAATCTATATAACTTCGTTCACTTGCGTCACCACAAGTTAATGAAGATATAATGATTTAAATTATATCAAATAGCATATAAACATGTTTGTTCAAAATGTTTCCTTTTTTTGTGTCATAAATGTCTAGTAAAATTACATTACCTAACTATAATAATGTATATAGTTTAATGTATAACTTTAATAATAAATAGAGTACAGAATTTAAATATTTAATTCTTTAAAAAGTTTTACTGGATTTAATCAATTTTCCTAATCGTGTATGTAATTGCCACGGTTAATATTCACACTATTCGGCTATTTGAGTACAGCAGAAGTGCTAGAAGCCAAGGAGCAAATAAAGCGTTACAATGCTGCAATATATATTATATGACACAATTATCACAATCAATGCACTGAAATGCTAATTTAGAATCAGATCAGAGGTAAATCTTCATTTATTAATGTCATCATGTTCGTACTATTTTTTTTTTACAACGCAAGTATTGAGCATTATTTAAAATATGTTTCGAATATTTATTTGTCACGGACTTCACGTAAGAATCTCAATTAAAAATGTAACTTTCTCATTTCCCCTTAGAAGAATAGGGCAATCTAATTAGACCGCACCGGAACGGGACACATAATTAGCACCCTTACAGAAAGATTAAATTCACCAATACAACGATAAAATTACGGGCAAGCACGGCAAAACATAAAACAACGAATCAATTATCGACGATTTAAGCGAAAACAGATGAATGAAAGGGTGACAGCTATTTTCCGCTTACGTTATCAAAGACTGCCAAGATAAATGGAATACAATGGAATCCATTGCTAGAATATTCTATTCAGATACGAACAGGAAGCAAATTAAATCCAAGAAATAGTGGGAAACACCCTGCTTAGCCGGAAATAGATTTGATGAAAAATTATAATAAATATAATTAATTATTAATCAAATTTAAATTTTTCTGCACAAAATTTTGTATCTCAACTGTACGCTCAATTTACAATTTTAAAATTTCTGTATTAAGGATGAATAAGATAAATATCAATATACATATTATATAATAGATGTCTCACAGAGACAAAATTATGATTTTATGGGAAAGTAGGTATGGAAGTCTTTGGGTGTTCATGGGCTTACGACCTATCGTACGGCTGGCTTAAGTGATCACTTTACACAATGTAATATTCACCATTCCACCCATGATAGAATACCTATCATTGGTGGAATGGTGAATTGGAATATAGGTTTATCAAATTTTTGGAAGTTTTATATATATATACATTTTAAATTTTACATGTTCCGTAAATGTGTTGTAATAATCCTTAAAGCGACCGGCATCCAAAGCTTTGTCATTCCCCTAAAATGACCACAGGTGTGGCTAATGAGATATTTATTTTTTATAATTTCGAATTTTTTATCAGTATCCTTTATATGTGTAATGAATTCTTCCGAATTATTAGCCTTACACTAGAATACGCCTGAAATATCATTTCAATTTTTTTAACTCCTTTTTAGACCACTATTTTCATTCAGAATATTTTGAGTTTGTTCAAATTTTTAATGTCGTCTCTGTGAAACATCTATCATATTTTTTCTATATTTTGACTGTCTATACTTCGATTTTTTAATTTAATTTATTAGTATACAATTATATCCTCACGAAGGCGCCATGGACTCTGAAACATGTAGATATTTTTCAATACAAAAGTGGTGAAAACAAAGTTTATTTTTATTAATTGTATTAATATTGTTACCACAAAAATATTTTGCTATTTTTAAAGAAGAAAAAAAAATTGTTTAAATTATCTTCACAGTTAACTTAAAACGTTCTCAGTATTTCAGTAGAAACTCTTAGCACCGCTTCCTCATTTTAATTTTACATCGCGTGACAGACAGAGACCAACTTTAATTAAATCAAACAATTCATAATAGTATTATCAATACGGAATTGGATAAATCCAACTGTGACGCGAGGTCACGATTTCGCGCAAAATATAGAAGAAAATATGAAATAGGTAAATTCTGTTAGACAAGAAGTCGCGCGGGAATTGAAAGGGTTGATAATTTTGCAAGACGGGCTGAAGCAAATTGCAGAGCAGCCCCTGTTTACAGCCACCTTACCCTCATCTTACCGATAAAATAGAAAATTTGCGAAGAATTCCTAGATTTTTGAAACGTTCTATGTACCAGGAGCTTTTTAGCAAAGGAATATTGTGTTTTCAGTCTAGTGGTTGTTACTGCAAAGGCGCAAAGACACATGTACATAGTTTAGTTCGAAAATAGCAAGCCAAACTATTATTGATACATTTTAAAATGCCAGTTAACACTATATGACAATACATTTTTACCAATATTATAATAAAATTATATTATGCATTTATGAAGAAGTAAGAAAATCGAATTTTCTATTTAAAGTATACAATACTTATATTACGAAATATTTTGGGTCCAAAATTATGCTTTATTAAGAATTCAAGTAACTTTAATTTAACCCTACATTTTAAGATAAAATTTAAGTTACTTGCATTCTTTCAGATAGAGCTAATCGTTTAAATCATCAAACGTGGAGAATGTTATTTTATTTTCAGATGTATATTAACAACATATTCATGGTTTATTGTGAAACTTTTTTATATTTAAGCTATATTATTTCCTAATACATAGACACTAGTAATAAAATATAAGTAAATTTAAACAAAGGCGAGTTAAAGATATGTTGGTGTCAGTGTAGGATGTTGGTTGGATATATATACACGAACACATACCATTTTGCTTCGATATTCTTTCCTCAAATGGCGAGGAATTAAATAAATGTTATAATAGTAAATATGTTTCATATGATCATTCATAATGTGTGCATAGATGTGATGGGTGAATAAAAATTTAGGTATTAATATCTATAATTTTGATTGCAGTTACCGTTTTATAATAATAATATTAGGAAGCAATTGGCTATAGTAGCTGCGGCCAGAGTTTTAGCAAACTACAAATACAAAGTTTGTTTTATAGATGGCTTTTTGTGTAGAAAACAACCAGTTGGCTACTGCCGAATTCAAAAATTTATTTATTTGATTGATTCTGCTGATCTTGAATAATATATTGTATTGTACGTCTCAGCAAGGTCGTAAAGTGTGTATAATTGCGGTTATGCTTTAGTACAATGACTCTAATTAATTCAATGTTTTATAAATATGGTACACCAAACAGCTTCAAAGTTTGAAAGTAATAAAATACATTTTTAGTGTATTTTAGGAAATATACCATTTCAGCACCTTACGTGATGTCCGTCGCCTTCCCGCTAATACCTTAAATGATACTAAATCACAAATTTTTTAGTTTTTCGACAAACACGTCCGAAGCAGACATTTTACTAATTTCAAGGATAAAATACATTCCAACAGATACTTAAGTTAAACGATACATATAAATGGTTAATTAAATCGCTAAGTAAACCATTTTTAGAACATATACGTAGAATAAATGATTTTTTGCGTGGGTATAGAATAAAATAGAAAAAAATAACAGTGTTACAAATTTTTGTTGAAATAATTAGTTTTTTCTGTGTGAAATTATTTTTCTTTGTTTCTATAAATGTCATCTCAAATCTGGATGGTTCCGATTACTCTTGCTTAGTTACTTGAAATTATTCTGTTTAAATCGTGGTCTTAGAATATTTGTTAAAATTGCGTTGATTTAATATGTATATTTTTTATATGTTCCTAGGGTGTATTTATACAACATATTTTAAGAAAAGTAGTGCTTTTGGTTTTATTTTATTGATGTTGAGATTTGTTATTAATTTGTCACCAAATCTTAATTCTCCTAAAAATCTTCAGATTTTTAATCAAAATAATTTATCCATTGCATTTTTTAATAAGACTGTCGATGGTTTATAATTTCAACCTCTATTGAGTAAAAAAAATATAACCAAATTAATATGCTTAATATTATCAAATTATTTATTGTGAAAAAAAAAAGACAACAAAAATCTGCTTAGTATGCATTTTTTTGAGTTTCTCTTAAAGAAAGTTCTGGATTCAAATCCCACAATAAATCTACGCGACTAACTTGGGTACCTGTATGTTTTTGTGATATACTTCGTTTCAGTTATTGGATGTGACGGACTGTTAAATTATTAAAACACAAAGATTGGAGAAAGAGAAGGCATAGAAAAAAAATGATGAGCAAGGAATTTAAGATTAAATCAAGAATTTCTTCTAAATGTGCATGATTTATGAAGTCCTCCATACCTTAATTAGTACACGAATTATTATTTTTCTTACAACATAAATACGATATTTACAATTAGGTACCTGCTCTAAGTCCTGATGATGATTGAAAATTTCGCATGAAATAAAATAAACTAATTGTAAATACGCGCGTATCAATGCCGTTACTCTTTATATTCCAATATTGAATGTGAACCAACTCCAATATTGCCTTTTAAGTGGCAGTTAGCCTTAATAGTTTGGCACTATAGAACGTGTAGTGGCTGTCTCCCGGATAGATGGTGCAGGGGACGGAAAGGGAATGGCGTAAAAATAAATGTAAGAATTAAACGAGTTCCAATAAAAC
This sequence comes from Agrypnia vestita, assembly GCA_016648135.1. Classification (NCBI taxonomy): domain Eukaryota; kingdom Metazoa; phylum Arthropoda; class Insecta; order Trichoptera; family Phryganeidae; genus Agrypnia; species Agrypnia vestita. The sequence continues at coordinate 16,728 of JADDOH010023603.1, read as the reverse complement.
TCCAGCATACTAAGAAATAGGTTCTAACTTCGGAGAAGAAGAGCATTCATATTTTATTTAAGGATATTTCACTGCACGTTTAACAATTGTACATAAATATTTTTAATGATAATTGAATAAAATATTTCAAAATACATCTCGTAAGTTTGATGAACTTCTTTGATTTTACGAGTATAATGCTAATGTCAATAAATGTATATATTATTCATACATGTAGGTACTATTCCTACTTCATAAAAGTTTTCTTTCGTAAATCCAAAAAACACAGTAATCATTTATTAATAATTAGGTTGTTGTGTAGTTACTTTCGGTAAAACGGGTTGGCCATTTGAAAATGTGAAGATGACTTTATTTTACTGTAACACGAAAAAGCACCGACAAATGTTGCCTAAGTTTTTTATAACGATGATTTGTCACGTAATCGATGATTATTTCTGTAGTAAGCATGTCAAGAAGAAATTATAAGGAATTATTTGTCTCCTATAATAAATAATATGTATCATTTGTATCCAAATAGTAATTGACGATGTACTTACTTACTTATCATTACGCCGTTTCCACGCGGGGGTAGGGAGAGGTGATAGAGCGCCTCTGTACTGAACTCTTCTTTACTGACATACAACTCTCACCTTATCTACATTTGCATGCAAGCTCGTTGGTTGTTGAAGCTTCTAACGGGACCACCTTCCAGTATCTGATTAATCTGGTCATGCCACGTCTTCCGCGGTCGCCCTCTCTTTCTGGCGCCATCAACACTTGCATTATATATCTTTCTTACCATTCTTTCCTCATTCATTCGCTCAACATGCCTAAGCCATCTGAGTGACACTTTTTCAATTATATTAATTATGCTAAGATCAGCTTTAATTCATTCTTTACTCTATCATATCATTGATTTTCCACACATAAGTCTGAGGGATCTCATCTCCACTGCATTCAATCTACTTTAGTTGCTTTTCTGCCAGCTCCAGGCTTCGCTTCCATACATCAGTGTTGGTACCAGAATGCCATTCCGCTAGTTTTGCCTCGTAGACATATGTATATTAGAAACTATTGCGTTCAAAGAACCGTTCACCATATTCTCCGCAGTCACTCTCCTCTCGATATCTTTCTCAACATTCCCTCTTCTATCGAACATACTTCCCAAGTACACAAACTCATCTACCTGTTCCAAACATTCATTACCTACTAGAATTTCACACGTTTTCTTACTTTCCTCTTTTTCGAATACCATCACTTTTGACTTGTTTACGTTCATAATAAGGTCGCTTTCCTTGCATACATCATACATCCTGCTTACTAGACTCTGTAAGTCCTGTAAGATGTACGGTAACAATTTTTTTCGATTATTGAAAGGTGAATTATATTAATAATGTAATGGCCCTAAACCAAAGTATTTATATGCATGACATATGATAAAGCATAAAAAAGGGCTGAAAAAGCGATCAGAACCAGTCACATCCTGACATCAAAATATTCTGGTCATTCAAGCGCTCTAGTGCTACAAAACGCTTCAGTCTACTGAAAATAAGAATTTCATAAATAATTCAAATTTTTGGTGTGTAGAATAAGTAGTGTCAATGTTCACATTTTTTTACATAAATACCACTAGAAGTGCTAATTGTTATCTACTAATAGAACAATCTTATAATATGAATTCACTACAAATGGTGTAAGTATATTACGTGTTTCCATTGCCAGCTTAAAAAACAAATGGCGAAATCTTATAAAGTTGCGATAAGTACAGATTGTTTTAAAATACATGCAGATAATATTTAATGTGTAGAAATATTATAAACACAAAAAATTAATCACTGGTCACTTATGAAAAAATTGTATTTTGTAATTAATACACTTATTACGCATTTATAATATACATATATGTGTTTTAAAATTGTCTGTGAATCTCGCCACAAGCATACTTACAGATCAAGTCGATATATTCACGGAAATCTACAAGTGCTCTGACCACTATAGCTTAGTGGTCAGAGCACTGGCCCCGGAAAGGAGGTGACTAGAATTCGAATCCCGGTAGTGGCCAAATATTTTTTCGTGGATTAGATTTTGCTGTATGTCTTTCTAATTGATTAATTAATTTGGTTTTAATATTTACGTTTTCTCTATGTACTGTTTATCGCTTTAAAAAGCTACTTTAATTTGGACAATTTTGTATTCCAGTTTGAATCAAGTCGCGCACTTTATATTATGGAAACGCGTCCAGTACTTATATTTTCTATGATATATTGGTAAACTATCGTATTTTAGTTTTTTGGTTAGACCGTCGCATTTCGAATGCCGTTTAGCTTTATTTCCTTTATTTTTATTTTATATTTTCCAGAGCATTAATAATTTTTATTATCTTTCTTTAAATTTAGTGCTAGAATATCCTTTTTAATATGTGATTGTTTTGCTTTGAGAAATACGGAAAAAAATTGTTGGGCCGGCCATTTGCATATACCGTGGTAGTCGAAAGCTAATTGTAGACACTAATGGCCGCACAGCGGTCACTAACAGCCACAAAACAGCCACCATAGACGTCCACACTGTCAAGCATCAAGCAAATAGGAATGGCCGCGTAACTGCAATCAATAGCCGCGCAGCAGCCCAGACAATTGCCCGCAGGGCTTAGCAGCAAGCAATCGGTAAAAACCGTGTACATTTAACTACTAGTTGTGTAATTTTTTATCGTGAGTAACTGGAGAAAATAATTAACGGGACCGAATGCGCTAGAAGTCCCGAGATTCTCTGCGCCTGATGAGACTGTATCTATAAATACATAAAAAGCACTTAGCAAGGGATGTTTTAATATTTCACATTCCAAAAGATTAACAAAAAGAATGATACGAGTGTTAAATATGACCGAGGAATAAATTCTGAATATTTTACAAATTTTCTTTCGTGTTAGAAATTTCTCAGTCACGCAGAAAGAACGTTCGGGTGGCATTTCTCCGAGTGAATTATGAAGGGCACGTAGAACACATAGTGAAATGTGAGGCTCGGGGTAAAAAGATATGTAGGATCGATGCGTAAAAGGCACGCGAGGGGGTCTTCTCATAAAACAAGAATATCGGTGTTAGAAAATAAACTTAAGAATTTAGCATTTCAGTCTACTTTATAAAGACAGGTGGGGAAAAAGTACCTACCTTAGTCAAGCGTATGTTCATAACGTGCCTTATTTTACTAGCAAATATTTTAACAATTTATCGGGTAGCTTGGCTGTATTTTGATAGTGAATGAAAAATTTCATCATAAGAAAAAAAAAATTTCATCGCGATCACCGATAATTTTTATTTATGAAATAATACGAAACAAATTTTGGTTAAATTTTATATTTTTGTAACATATTATATTGCGTCAATAATTTTGAATATCAGTATTACGAACGTGTTACATTTCTTAGTAGTTTAAGTGATAACAAGAAAAAAATGTGATGTATGATTAAGTTGCACATGTAACAAAGCCTTAAGAACGATACTTTATTTAAATATATATAAATAATATAAATCAGGTTTAAGTTTAAATTTTTACTCAAAATTTTTGGCAAAATTTGACGTCAGGTGCATCAAATAAATTGAAAATTAATTTCTTAATTAAATGCAAAAAGAATTTGCGGCGACATTATTAAATGAATCAACAATAATTTACTTTGTTTACATCACTAATTTGTTGCACTATTTATATATTTATTTTTTGTATTATCAATGTCTGTACTTCGATTTCGAATTCTAAGTATGCGTTGAATCCTGGTGAAGGAAATATCGGCCTCAAAACATGTCGTAAAACTGCTGTGCAGTTTGGCATATATATATTTGTAATAAGTATAAAAAAAAATGAAAAAAAAAAAGTGATGTTAACATTGTATTTTCTTATTAATTATTTTTGAAAAATTAATTAAAGTTAATGTATCAGTTTGATGGGTATATATTATTATGACAGCTTGCAATACCAATGTCACTAAATGTCAATTTCATTTTGGCTGGGGCTTGTGTTGTTAATGTCTTATTTTGGCGAGATTAGTTTTCTTCTTCTTCTTCTTCAGCCTTCATCTCTCCACTGCTGGATATAGGCCTCTGCCATACCCTTCCATCCTTCCTTGTTATTTGCTAATTGTAGCCATTTCTTTCCCTCCACAGCGGCTATATCGTCGGCCCATCTCTTTTAAGGTCTTCCGATGCCTCTTTTATTCTCCCAAGGTCTCCAATTTCAGAACTCTGGGAGGCTATTTTGTAGCATCTTGTCTTGCAACGTGCCCTGCCAATTGCCATTTTAGCTTCACTATACGATTCATGATATTATCCACTACTCTAATTTTGGGCCTAATTTCATAATTTCAATTTTTAATATTAGTAATATTTAAAGCATTAACTTTGTGGTTAGACATTATAACAGAATGTAAGTTACCTAAGTAAAAACCACTAACAGATTTAAGGTCTACCGGTTTCGAGACGTACCCGTCTCTTCGTCAGAAGCAACACTACACTACACAACTCTGTACACCCCAACCATAGTATTGTTAAACTTTCACCAATATCGATCACATGCGTGTTAATCTTGTCATTCAGGAATGTAATAAAATTATTTTTTGTTGGAATTAACTTTTCAAATTGCCTCATTTATTGAAAAATATTTGAATAATAGAATATGACTTTACAAACTGTGAAGGGATGATTTTAGGTCACAAGCTTCACAAAAATTAAATGATATGAAGAATATTTCTAAGATATGTCATGTGAAATAAACTCTCTGACATTTACAATATTTTGGATGTCCATATTTTTCAAAATAGTACTGGATTTCGTCACAGGGACATCATTAATCAATAAATTTATATTATAGATGTATATTATTATATTAAAGGATATTGCTAACAAAACTCCAAAAATCGAATATAGATGTCTCATTAGCGACATCTGTGGTCATTTAAGGGGAATGAAAAAGCTTTGGTGCGGGCCGTGCTGAGGATTGATACAGCTCATATGTGAAACGTGGCGTATAATTTAAATATATACAACATCCAAAAATTAGTAGACATGATATTATTCTATCATGGGTGGAAATGGCGAACTACATTGTGTAAAGTGATCACTTAAGCCAGCCGTACGATAGGTCTTAAGTACGTATGTATACCCAAAGACTTCCATACCTACTTTCCCATAAAAATACAGTTTCGTCTCTGTGAGACATCGTTTATATATATTGATTGATCTCTGACATTTTCTCGGAAAAAGCATTTGAAAAGTTATTTTTTTTTACGAAAAGAGAATATTATCTTTCCGCAAAAAAGGATTGTTTATTTTAAAATAATTCAAAATAGTCTCAATTTTTTTTTACGAAATGAGTCAAAAATATTATCTTTTCACAAAAAAGGATTATTTACTTTAAAATAAATCAAAATATTCTCAAAATAAAAATAAAAATATTTTTAACATCCTTTCTTTATTATTTAATATAATTGCTATATAATATCTCAAGAACGCCGATTCAGCTGTCATAAATATTTAATTTTTTTAATAAACAGGTTAACCGGTCACTAATCGATGGTCCTAAAGTGATATTAGAGTAAAAAGTATAAATATTATATGGAAATTTTGAATATGATGTAATAATAATAAATAAGTAAATTAATAATAAATAAAGTTTAAATAATAAAATAAAATTCTAAATAATAATAAAAACAAAATAAAGATTGTCGCAAATCAATATATAAAATTAAAAAATGTGTTTCAAATTAAAAAAAAATTACACAATAGGTACACAATACTTTTTTTAAGATAAATTAATAATAAATAATGTCTTAATCATAAAACAAATTGTAAATAATATAACTTGCTAACAATCACGCCATTTCTCCGTAGGAGTAGGCAGAGACTATAGAATGCCATATTCTTCTATCATGGCACACCACTTTTGCTTCGGCTACATTCATACATCTTTTCATGCAAGCTCTTCGGTTATTGACATATTTAACAGGACGTCTAAATCTTGTGGTATCTGATTTCCAATACGCTTTCTTTTCCTGTTGTCTTCAACCATCCTTTCCTCGTCCTTTCGTTCTATATGACCAAACTATATCAGCACTCTTTTCTATATTCTGTCTACCGCACCACAGCCATTACATTCCCTTCTAATTTGTTCATTTCTCACTCTATCGACCAAAGATTTTCTACACAAGCACCTCAGTGACCGCATTTTCACCGTATTTAGTCTACTTTCAATCCCTTTTTTGCAAATTCCAGGCTTCACTTCTGTACAACATAGTTGGACTAGAACGCTATTATGTAGGTACCACTAGTCTTGCTTTTTTTGTTGACCAACTAGACTTGCTTTTATTGACCATAATGGCATTCAGAGCTCCATTTACTTTGTTACCCGCAGTCACTCTTCTCAGCCTTGCCGCCTCTGCTAAACATACTTCCCAAGTACACAAACTCATCCACTTGTTCCAAGTATCGTTGTTTATAATCACATCATACTAAGTCATTCTTTCTTCTCTCTCGAATACCATCACATTTGATTTTCTGACATGAACCATAAGTTTACACTGCATGCATCGGACATCGTAGACACCAGGCACTGAAACAGCTTCACTGTTTGACACATTTTGTAATATCAAACCATGATGTGAATGCCCCATTAATTCTCATGCAAGCACTACCTCCCTCGCACAAAGATGCAATTGCCTGTGTCAGCTTACTCTTCATTCCGTATGCAGAAAAATCCTTCATAACTTTCATCTTATCACTCTTTCATACGCTTTTTTGAGATCCACAAAGGCACAAAAAAGATAGTAAATAATATTATTCAGAACAAAATAAGGACTATTATAAATCAATAAATACAATTTAGGAATGAATTCTCGATTAACAATTTATATTAAAAGTATAGAGGGTTTTTATAAAATAAATTAGGCTTTTCACAATTTCAATGTATAATTCTTGATTTAACAGGACAACAAAAGCATCTAAGCGTGAAAGAACAAATAAGGCGCAGTTCATGTCCTCGCACGCACCAAATACCACCGTCGGGGGCGCCTTTTGCAATTTATCCCCTCAAACATCCCTCCTACGTGTCATGCAAAAGACCCTCGTGGCGCAGAATGCGGTAGATCTATTGGGCTTGCCGCTCTGAAAAGTTCCTCAGCCTCCTTCCTTCCTCCGAATCTACTGAGAATCTCGTGATTCGTGAATGGGTCTCTTCGGTAAATTACTCATATTTTTCTATAGCACCACATCTCACCGTGATTTACATCCGTTTATCTGTATAACTTTCCAAAACATACGCAAATGTTCTATAATGTTAGCTGCGGAGCTTTATATCTATGTTATTAGACTAGTAAATCTTTTATTGTTTGTTAAACGCAAGCCTTGCTGATGTTTGCAGTTCTCAGTTCTTTTTTTCTACCATCTCTGGTGAATTTTCTTCTAAGATACACAAACTCCTTCACGTTTTTCAATTTCCTACTTTTTCATGTCGCTCCTATTATTAATACATTCGTTTGCTACTCATTACGGTCTAGACTAAACTACTAGTTTAGTTTGTTTATTTTCATGTTATATTCAGTATTTTGTATATTCTCAGAGGCTATCAGAGCTTCTGTAGGTTCCTCTTAATTTTCAGCAATTAGAGCAATATCGTGAGCAAACCTTATCATATCAATATTTTGTCCATATATTCTTACACCTTTCTTTTGACTCATTTCTTCTAATAATTATGTTTCTAAACATAAATGATTACGGAAAGTTGAAATATATGTGGTTTATTTATTTTTGTGTATACTTAAATGTTTATCTTAATTTTATATGTATATTTTCTTTTCTGTTAGGTTTATGTATTCTTATGATAGTATATATTACTAAATTCTTTCTGCTTTCTTTTTTACGTTTATACTTCTTTACGATTATTATTTGTTACTATTACATAAATATCAAATGAGAATACACAGAACAGGTTCTACCTAGTGCCACAGAATAGGTTCTACCTAGTGTGGTAGTTATGAGTAACTTATATTAAAACAAACGTAAAATAAAACAATAAAATAAATAAATAAATATTTATTTATGGGGCTGCGTATATTTGTTTCCATTATTAATTGTGATTCGTTATTCAATATTGCCATGAGTACTACTATAGTCTGTATACTGTGGATGATATCAAAAAGAAATACAAATAAAATGGAATTAATCATTAAAAATCTATTATTTATGTGATACTTGCGTTGTATTAACAATAAATACAGCGTTAATCCTGACTCATCCTTCTCCATTTGCATAAAATTTTGGGTCAAAATCAAATTTTTCTACACAGATTAAAAAATATTCAATACGTTATCAACGGAAAAAGTAAAATTCATCTCTATATGCTGCAAGCTGTAGGGCTACCCTTACTCCCGGAATAAGGTTCAAACCCGCAATTATTTAGGTAATGGACGAGCGTATGTTTGCCAGATACTTTATTCAATAAAGACATTTCCAAAAATCCTTAGAAAGCTCAAGAGTCACCATGTACGTCTTGTCAAGGAGGTACTCGAAATCTACATCTATCTTGCAATATATAAATATTCATAGAGATGATGGTCTCAAATTAAAAACATCATGGTATACGGCGCTTCAAAGTCAATCTCGTCACATATTTCGCAGAAATAGTGAACAGACAATAGATAAAACATACACACAACATAACCGTGACAACACTCGACTCTGACACGGTATTGCCACGTAATACATACACACTGAAACACCAAGCTTTCGACACGATATTGCTAGCCAACACACAACAGCCTTGATGATGGACCTTGCAATGGTATCCGAAACGTCGGCCAGAAAGGTCGTAAAATACTGTACAATACCCCAAAAAACACAATCTGTCCCATTCATTCGAGTGTGGGTCTCATGTTAGGAGATTCTCGGGAGGCCTCCCCTTGGAGGGTGACTGATGTGCTCATTGCACTTTTCTCTTGGTTCCCTTATTTACTTGCGAATTTATTTTTATGTAAGTACATATTGATATTTTCTTTGAATATTTTTTTTCATAACGCACCCCAGAGACAGTGAAGTGATTAGCGCATTTTCCTCGCGCGTTTCACGAGTGATTTTGCTTCGTCAACGCCATAGAAAGGAAACTGTTTTAGAATTAAAACAATGAAACACTGAATGGCGAAAGTTTAGGGCCAATATGGGAGCGAGCTTAGCTTAAAAATATATATCTATATAAAAGTAAAAACAAGTAAATATTGTTGAATATTTTTATATGAATTAAATATATAATTAAGATAAATTATAGAAGTCTCATAGAGATGAAGCTAATTATATGAGAAACGTGTGTGGAAGTCTTTTGTATAGTGGCCCAGGGTTTACGACTTGCATGAGCTGGCTTAAGTGAAATTTATATAAAAATTATTTTTCCACATTAAAAATATATAAGTATAACACTATCACTAACAGCTGCAAAATCCAAATAAAATATTTTACGAGTAGAGACTATAGATGTCTCTAGCATAAGCCCTTTGAAATACACGGATGATTTATATTTGGAACATATATATATAATATTCAAAATATTCGATGTTCTTACGATGGAATTGGTGAACGTTGCATTGCGTAGAGTGATCACTTAGGCCAGCTCATACAGGTTGTAAGCCCTGAGCCATCATACAAAAGACTTCCATACACGTTTCTCATATTAATAGCTTCGCCTCCGTGGGGTTTATATAATTTATCTTAATTAAAAATTGTTCAATTTGATATTCCAAAAACTCTGTGCACTTTAAAGCTCCAAGCGCTGTAATTACTCGCCCAGGAGGCGACAAGAGGGAAGAGAACGCGTGGAGAAAATGTCTGAAGAGACTTTAAATATTTCATTTAATCAGTTACATTATCATCATCATTAATTTTTCACAAAAATACCCGACATCTGTTGAAAAAAAAAAGATTAATTTGTACATTTCCACGTATACAGACCTTTGCACCATGTTCACGATGATTATTTTATATAATGTATACCCATATATTAACTGAAAAATTTAATATGAAATAATTTCGAGCATCTACGAAGGGTAAAAAGCATTAGAGAAATTTTTATTTCATTTTTTCATTTAATTAAATTTCAACTTTAACACATGCATCAGCTTAAAAATTAAATATGAAAATGTACGTGAAATAATTTCGAGTATCTGCATTCAGATAATTATTAGCATGGATAACGTTTTATTTCCACTTTTTCATTAAACCGAATTCAAAGTGAATATTGATAATATTATGAAATAAACATCCAAAAAGCATTATTCTTTGTCTATATAAGAGTGGTTAAACATAAAAGGTGGAGATGAATAAAATATAAAAAAAACTTTGAGAACATTAATTAGTTTTCTCTTCTTAATCAATAACTGGTGTCTTATTGATGACGGGCATGAAAATATTTTTTCTAAACGAATATTGATGACGAAAGCCGTCATCTTCCAAAAACATGACATAATTTATTATTGTTTAAATGAAGGACACGCAAATACGAATAAAATTGAATAATCGAGAAGAAATAAGGCTCGCTAACTCATCAGGCTCTAATACGCACTTAATCAATCATCATTCATTTGCATTAAGATTCTGCGGAAAAAACACTCGTCCTGGAGCGCGTCACGCCTGAATTAATGTCTCGGAGGCTTAGCGTCGTGAATCACAAGAATATATATTTCATTCGAGTGAGGAGAAAAGCTTTTTATATAGCGAAACACTGTATGGTACTTTGGTAAAAATATGCAGATAATACAATGATTAATGTCTCTCACTTAGTCGTCTCTCCTTAGCACAATGCTGACTCACGAGCCACCTCCTCTTCCGCAGATTGTCACCAGTTCCACCGTGACAATGTCATAAAATAAAATGAAGCTTTTTCTTAAGGACACGTCTCGTCACGAATATAAAGATCCATACATGTGTACAAGCAGCTATTTCCTGAGATCTCCGAGAGCTTCTCTGAAAACCTAAAGTTATCTAAATCCTCACGATGATATCTGAACGTATTTCGCTTTGATGTGACAGGAAGCGTTAAATATTTTCAAATAAGCCTTCAAACATTGGATTCCGATAATCCCGCCGATATGCGAACGTCACGTAGTGTCAATAAAGAAGACTTTTAACTGCTTAGCGAACCTTTTAAGTGTGATAATAAAAGTTTTCTGTTCACTTGTCATTCAAAAATACAATTTTAGCGCCTGTATCGACGTGATTCTTAACACTTTCTTTTATTCAAAGCGTTTTATCATGTTGCGAGAAATCATCCAAACTTTTTTCTTCCAAACTTCTGAACATAAAAAATATTTTTTTACGCAACAATAGAGAATAATTCTTAGTTTTAAATATACACATTTGATAAAACTATTACATAATAAAATATCATTAAATAACTACATTTAATAATACGATTACAAAATCAAAAAAAATATTTTGTAATCATATTATTAAATGTGAATAATATGAATACAATATGTATTATTGCTTTTCAAAAAAAGCAACGTATACGTAGTTACAATGTTTGTTTATGTTTTAATTTAAAAAAATATTTAACATCAGAGTAAAAATTTAGATAAAAAATATGTAAATATAATCAATAGATATCTAATTAATAGCTTGGCGAAATTAGGGCAATAATTTCAGTTAACTAAAGGAAAATCGAAGTAACATGACAACGATTTTTTTTAAATTCTTGAAGTATTGGTACATTATATAATACTAATACTTATAAAATCTTGGTTTTAGATAAGGATTCACGAGCCGATGAGAGGCTTCAATACGGTATCATATAATTAATTTGTCATGGGATGTTGCAAGCTGTTAGTGCCCGTCGTTACGTTAATAATATATTTAATTTAATTTATGCGTGTAGAAAAATTGATGAAACTTATCCAAGCAAACATTTAGTCATATCCCATCGAATGATACTGTGAGGACAGTTTTCTAATATTTCAAATATTTTTTTTCCTTAACCAACATATCACACGTTAACAATCTCATTAAGTAGCAAACATACTTTATTTCATCATCTTTATCATGTTTTGATGTTAACTTTCCGCTGTAAACTTTTTCATTTTCTATATAATGAGATTTGCCCGAGAACCGTCAATATGTACGCATTACTTAGTAAGGAAATTTGCGGATAACTCCGGAAAATTCCCAGCAGCCGAATTTTTTTGCTTAAAAATTGTATACCTACCTGAATAAACTTTTTAATTTTAAATGAAGATAAGGTTTCGACGGTCTCCTGTAATCAAACAGCAGTGTTGTTAAAATTCATTTGACCTTACAGGAAATAATGAACTATGGAATATTTCAAAACATATTTACAGAAAATAATTTTTAACCTTTAATTACTCGCTCCGGGACATTTGAAATTCAGATTTTTTATGTTTGTAAAATATATAATAAAACTTATTTTATTTTGTTTTTAAAATATATAATAAAACTTTATATTTTCTTCTTCTTCAAATATAGCAAAATTTGACATAATTATCTATACCTATAAAACTCAATGTCTGTCTGTCTGTCAGTCTGTTCTCTATACAAATCTACGCCGTTTGTCCGATTCGATTCAAATTTGCATACTTATGCTTTAGGACCCGGCGGGTAACATAAGCAACATTTCCCCCCTATTGTCTTACCCCTTCCCCTCACCCTGTCATATTTTTGATGCAAATGTGCACCGTTTGACCGATCGGACTCAAAATTTGGAAACTTATTTTTTAGGAGTCGGAGGGTAACAAAGGGAACATTTCCTCCCGTTTCTCATACTCCTTCCCCCTGACATATTTTCGATGCAAATTTGTACCGTTTGACCGATCTGACTCAAAGTTTGGAAACTTATTTTTTACGACTCAGCGGGTAACATAGGCAACATATACCTCCTATTATCATACCCCTTTCCCTCCCCCTGACATATTTCCCCCTATTATTTTACCCTTTTCCCTCCTCCTGAAATATTTTCGATGCAAATCTGTACTGTTTGACCGATCGGACTCAAAATTTGTAAACTTATTCTTAAGGACTCGGCGGGTAATAAATTTGACATTTCTCCCCCATTCTTTCAACCTTTCACCTCCGCTGATATATTTTCGATGCAAATTTTTACCATTTGACCGTTCGGACTCAAAATTTGGAAACGTATTCTTAAGGTCTCGGAGGGTTAGATGTGCTACATTTCCCCCTGTTTTTTTAACCCTTCTCCTCCCCTGATATATTTTGATGCAAATCTGTACCGTTCGACCGATCGGACACAAAATTTGTTAACTTATTCTTTAGGACCCGGCGGGTAATATAAGCGATATATCCCCTCTATTATTTTACCCCTTCCCTTCTCCCTGATACATTTTCAATGCAAATCTGAACCGTTCGACCGATCGGTTCAATATTTGGAAACTTATTCTTTAGGACCCGGTGGTTAACATTGGTAACATTTCCCTCCTATTCTTTACCCTTTCCTCTCCCCCTGATATATTTTCGATGCAGATCTATACCGCTCGAATCGAAACTCTGTTTACCATCACAAATTTATTTTAAACTTAATCCTTAACCCGTGCAACGCCGGGTATGAACAGCTAGTAATTTATTTAAAATAACTTTGTAAACACCACTTTTGTATTGAAAAAATTCAACATGTTTTGGAGCCAATGTCTTTTTCGTCAGGATAACAAAAATAAAATTTAAATATCGAAGTATAGATAATCAAAATATTAAAAATAAAAAAAAAACATATATGGAAAATAAATGGTATAAAGGACCTGATTATTTATAACATTCATTCATCAATATTTACATAAAAATTATACAGAATCACAGTTTGATAAATTAGAAATTTTGGAAATAAGAAAGATTGTTAATGAATGTTATAAATAATCAGGTCCTTTTTGCAAATAGTAATGTTTTAAAATTATTTTTATGTTAAGTAGGTACTATATATTATTTATTTTTCATATATTGCAAACGGGTGGACTCGGAGAGGCTCTTATACCGCCCTTGGGGCTAGGAGAAGATCCTCCGAGGTCCGTTGTTCACCAGCTAGATTCAGTCGGGGGTCGTGAGGTACGTTCACTGGAAACCTGCTAGCAGCAAAGGGAGTTCAAGCAAGATGGATTCACACAATGAGTACAAATATTTGGTTTTGTTACAATTTAATTCCAAAAATAAAATGAAAATGAACAAGGATCTTTCAATATTCCATAAATAGTATTGCGTTCTCAAATAATGTTCTAGAAATATAATACTAGTTAAATGCAACTCAGGTGTGAATAAGATATTGAATTTTCAAATAATGTGTTAGAAATAAAATAGGTGCTAAATGCAACTGAGATGTGAATAAAATATTATTGCGTTCTCAAATAATGTTTTTAATATGATATAAAAGCTGAAATTCTAGTCTTAATGCGTCAGATCCCCAGCGTTTGCAACAAAAAAAAATATTGAAATACTGCCCAAGGCCTTGTTATTTGAGTTATTTATAAGGCGAACTTGTCAATTTAAAGAAATTAAAATTAAATGATAAAAGTGTTTTGTAAAAGAGGATCAAGCGGCGAAACAAATCTAAATATTAAACGTGCGGACGAAGACTTGTTATAAACAACAAGGTGGGGATGAACTGTATTACAATGTAGCAAGATTTGGGTAGAAAAAAATTTTAGGAGCAAGTGAGGTTATCGTAAGATTGAAATTTTTTTGCCATACGGGCCAAGCAAAGTATATGAAGAAAACTAATGATGAGGTAAAAGACCCAAAATGTTTCAAGCAGTAGTTGATTTATAATGTCTAACATCACCCTTTTAAATCTTAAATAAAATGATATTAATTTAACATGACTAGAATGTCACAGCGGCAGCTGAGGGTTATGAATCCTTTCTTTACAGATAATAAAATACAGGACATCTTGAAAAATAGGGAGTATCCAGTTGCAAGCAGTTGGTAATTTCGAAGAAGGACGAAGAGAAGAAGAACGATGCGGCAGAATTTAAATGATGAGGTTACAAACAGTATTCCCAGACATTGCGAAGCTAAGATGTGGGTAGGCGTGGGAAGATACTGACTAGACGGAAGATTCTTCATTTGTCTTCAACCAACGTCCTTCGGGTCACAATTTAACATGAGAAAGATTCGTTTTTACTTGTGATTACGCCGTGATGTCCGAAACAGCAGCTCGAGCGTAGTCGGACGCCGACGTCGCCATTTTGTCCATCTGTCCACAGGGTCGAATGGAATTGATAGGGTCGCCCTGTGTGGAGATACATTACGAAACAATATTTGTATAAGATACACAAGTATAACAAGGCCATGTTCTATTTACCTAGCGATCACGTTCAAAAATGTAACCTTACCGCGAAGAATCGCGGGCGACCCTCGACCGCTCGTGCGATCTCTCCGTGACAGCAAAGCGATTTGCGGCTATATTCACTCAAAAGTAATCAGTGTTCCCCGTGCACAAATTATTAAGTGATTTCAAAACAATGTTGCTAACCTAGAAATGGGCTAATTTTTATAATAAAATCTATTTAACTACAAGGTAGGTTTTTTATAAGTGAGCGGCTGTCGTGCTCACTGAGGTAGTGAAAGAGAAAAAAATGTCACAATATATTAGGTCCTTACATATGAAATTGACGTTTTACCGTACTGGCAAATTTGATCTCAAATATCTTCTCTTTGGTTAAGAATTCCAAATCCAAATTTTTACAGCTATTTACTCATGTATTTGTGTTTTGAAAATTATAATTCATTTGTTTTTTCCTCAATTGTTTTTTTCTTTGCGAGACTCAGTTTACAAAATGAAAAACTTGAAATATCGCGTTATTT
This sequence comes from Agrypnia vestita, assembly GCA_016648135.1. Lineage (NCBI taxonomy): Eukaryota > Metazoa > Arthropoda > Insecta > Trichoptera > Phryganeidae > Agrypnia > Agrypnia vestita. The sequence continues at coordinate 907 of JADDOH010023603.1, read as the reverse complement.
ACGAGTACGAGTTCCACCGTGGCACCAGTGCTGCAGAAACGGCTCGAAGGATTAATGATGTGTATGGCGACGGTGCCGCAAAAGAAAACACAGTGCGTTTTTGGTTCCAACGTTTTCGTTCTGGAAATTTCGACCTGCAGAACAAGCCCCGTGGACGGCCGGAGACCAAAGTTGATAATGAAGAATTGAAGGCTATTGTGGAAGCGGATCCATCGCAAACCACATCCGAGTTAGCTGCAGGCTGCGGTGTTAGTGATAAAACTGTTTTAATCCACTTGAATCAAATTGGTAAGGTGAAAAAGCTTGAAAGGTGGGTACCTCACGATTGAGTGAAGCAAATCAACAAACGCGAAGGTTACTTGTGAGCGTTTGGTGGACTAGTGCTGGTGTCGTTCACTACAGCTTTCTTTAATCTGGCCAGACGATTACGGCAGATGTCTTTTGTCAGCAACTGCAAACCATGATGGAAAAGTTAGCTGCTAAACAACCGAGGCTGGTTAATCGCTCTAGGCCACTGCTGCTTCATGATAACGCTAGACCACACACTGCACAACAGACGGCTAACAAATTAGAGGAGCTTCAATTGGAATGTCTAAGACATCCACCGTACTCTCCGGACCTTGCCCCAACAGATTACCATTTTTTTCGAAATTTGGATAACTTCTTGCAAAGGAAAAAAATTCAACTCCGATGGGGCAGTCCAAACCGCCTTCAAAGATTTTATTGAGTCCCGTCCGAATGGTTTTTTTAGTAAAGGGATCGATGAACGACCTATGAGATGGCAAAAGTGCATAGATAGCAATGGTACATACTTTGATTAAATAAATATATTATAATAAAAAAAAATCGACTTTATGTTCCTCCCATACTAAACGTCAATTTCATATGTAAGGACCTAATATATATA